>CAKAOH010040802.1:10986-56892 GCA_916701665.1 Sebastiscus tertius | reverse complement strand
AAATAATAATATATATATATATTTATATATATAAAATCACTATTTTTATTTATCTAACTTATAAGTTATATAGTAAGTTAATATAGTTAATATCCAGGCATGGAAGAATTATTGAAATGTTTTTGTAATAGGTAACACAATGAAAGAATATTGCATTATATTATTTATATATATATATATATATATATATATATGTATAAAATAATTATTTTTATTCATCTCACTTATAAATTATATAGTAAGTTAATATAGTTAATATACAGGCATGGAAGAATTATTTTAATATTTTTGTAATAAGTAACACAATGAAAAAATACTCCATTACAGTCCTGAATCGAAATTTTACTGAAGTAAAAGTACAGTACATAAGAATTAGGAGCAAATGTACTTTAAGTATCAAAAATAAAAGTATGCATTATGTAAAACAGCCTCATTCAAAGAGTTGTCTTATCATATATAGCTATTATTGGAATATGATACATTGGAATATTATACAAATTTATTAATTTAGGTAGAGCTTTAGTTGAACAACTTTATACACTGTTGGAAAATTTATTCTATAACAATGCATAAAGTGATCTATGTCTTGATAGGGAAAGTAGTAACTACAGCAGTTAAATAAATATAGTGGAGTAAAAGTAAGTTACTGTTTATGAATTCTTTATGGGCCGGAAGAGTCGATAGCATTTCCATTCAGTGTTGTTTTTCCCTCCATCCATACAAAGATGCCCTTAATGGTTTCCTCTATGGTTTCCCGCTGATCTATAGATCAGTGTTGACTAATAATCTTAGTAATAGTGTTTCATTTCAATTTAAACCTGATTTCTCTTTAGTTTTAGAGGTTATGATTTAAATTTGTTTCATATTTATTCTCATTATTATAACCAAGATCTTCCTCGTCAGTGTTTTGGTTCATTTTGTAAAAAGAAACAAAGTTTAATGAAATCTTAAGTAAAGAGGTAAAATGAAACACTAATGTATGGTTTACATTTAGTACTACCTTGTAATTTGCAAGTGCCTTCATCATTTCAAGTGTTAATTTTATAAAGAAATGTTATTTTAAAACATAAAATGGAAATACCCAACTTAAGTAAAGTACAAGTAGGCTAAAACTGTAGGCCTACTGATACACAGTAGTCCAGTAACACCACTGTTTATATTCTTATATTGTTTATACTTAAAATACTAAAACATATTTATTATAACTATGATTTACTGCCTCCTGATGCACTTTAAATGCAGTTTTGTTGTGTTTTTCATGGTGTAGCCTATAATAGTTTAAATGTTTTACTCAAAACTGAATAAGCAGCAAAATGGCATCATTGTAGCTTATATGTACTTTAGGCCTATATGACAATGGAATACAAAACAAGGAAAAACACAAGTTAGTAGCCTCTACTAAGAGTAGTATTAGGGTATATAGACATGTTTTTGTTCTGTTACGTAGCCTACTGTAGTGTTATAAATCCTCACTGTGCGAGAACAGTGGGTGGAAATTATATAGTTAAACGTAGGTAGGTAGGTAAATAGATAGATATACTTTATTGATCCCAAATGGGGAAATTCTTATGTTATTATCCAGGCAATGTACAGGAACAGTAAATACACATAAAATGTAAATAGCCTACTCAAGAAAAGTGCATGTAGGCTACCTCAAAACTGTAGGCCTACTTAGGTAGGTATAGGGTACTGTAGAGTATAGTAACATACCACAACTGTTTGTATTCTTATGGGTTAATCTACATTCAGTTTTTTTGAGTGTTTCATAGTGTAGCCTAGTAATGGTTTAAATGTTTTACTCAAAGAAGCAGTAAAATGTCACCTTTGTGTATGACAATGGATTATAAAACAAGGAAAAACACAAGTTAGTAGCCTGTACTAATACTTAGTATTTGGGCGTAGTATATAGGCCTATGCTTTTGTTCTGCTAAGCCTACTGTAAATCCTCGCTGTTGACTGACTACGTCACGCTACGTAGCACGAGAATAGTGAGTGGAAATGTTTAGTTAAAAAGGTCAAAAACAGCTACAAGCTTATTACAGAGCTAAATGTCCAATGAGAGGCATTGAAATCCATTAGCCCAGCACCCTTACAAAAACATGTCGTCTCATTTTGTTTGTTGTCATGGCTAATTTGTAAGCATGCACTTGCCTCAAACTATGTTCCAGTAATCAGTGTAACTGTAGCTGATTGAAAAATACAGCCGGACTCCAATACAATAGGCTTTAGTGTTGATCTGATCAGTTAACAGAGACTTGTTTACATGGTGCTGAGACTATGAAAGAGAGGAGGGAGCTAGTGACAGCTTCAATTTATGAGGCATGAAACTTTTGGTTAATGCAAAGTATATAACCTGTAATTAGATGGTGTTTGGTCAACTTTTTATCTATTCTGCTTGTTTATGAGGGGAAAATCTTGCTAAAAGACTTAATTTATATGAACTAAAAGGGAGCCTTGTATGAACATGTAAACACGTGGAAAAAGCTCCGTCTGTGATATTAACATATTGAAAAATGTATTTACTTTTAATCAAGTTTTAGCCACCATAAGTTTACACAACTAGACCTACATGAGAAATGCAAGTTGACACAGGGGTAGCTTTTTTTATAGCATGTAGTATTCTTTATCTACCAGTAGGGGGCATATTTGATGCACAGCAGATCAACCAGGCAGGAACACACTGGTTTTATATCAAACATGTGATTCCCATTTGAAACACAATGTGTTTCTCTTGTGTGGACATGTGATCTACTTGTTGGATCCTATTCAGCTTCTAACCAGTCATTATGTAAGACAGGATGAGCATGAGCGTTGGCAACTGGCTTTTCTATCAGCTGTGGGCTCAAAGACAGAGAGTGGATGCAATGGGTATTCATGTTTCCTTTATTACTGAAATGTGTTTATGTATGTAAAACAGCACATAAAGAACACTTCTCTGTGCAAATACTTTTGGTACTTTAACAACAACCACAGATTCTCATAAAAACCAACGTCTAGGTCCTCTGAAATAAATACAATATGCGTACATTTAACAAAGGTAAACCCTGTTACTTGTGTCAAATAAGAGGGTGAAAGTGCATCGTCTAAAAGTTGGGAAAAAGGTTGAGCAGGATGATTGAAGCAAGCGTGGGAATCAGATTGAGGGGGAGTTAAGAATCATATTGTTTTGCTTTTCTCCCATGCAGTGAGGTAGGGATACCATGAGTGTGCAAGGGCAACAAGTGCTTATAGGTTAAACCACTTTGGTGTCCGAATAATCTCCGAATTGAATGCTGACAGGAAGGTCAGGGAGTCAGAACATAACACCACAAATAAGGTATCACTTTTTGCCATATTCAAGAATAATAAATAAATAATTGTACAGATTGTAGCAAAGATTACATACACAAAATTAACCATCGGTTCACAGTAATGTTCATAATAAGAAGTTTGCCTTAAGTTTTAGCCTTTTTGATGCATTGTCTGCAAAAGTTAGTTCAGTGTTTCTGTTTTATTTGTATTTCTGAGGGAAACAAACCATATAAACTGATTGTTACTAAGTTTTAGTTTAGGAAAACTAAATATTTGCATTGTGTTAGTGCAGGTACTGAAGTGTTTTTATCTTTCTTATATGCCTCTTTCTAATCTAAGCCACAAAGCGCATGAGGCTCTTTAAGTTTAGGTAATTATGACTCCCGACAATCTCAGAGGAACCAGAGTGACACCAAATATATCCTTTTATAAGTCGTTCACCATGTCTGGCCTATAGCCAAGAAACATGTATTGTAGATTCTCACACTTTGAAGGAAGAAGAGGAGTGAACTTGGTGCTGAAGGTGGCCTGGATTACACCTGTTTAACACGTACTTATAGAAACAGGTATCTATTCTGACCTTTCTTCACAGCCAGATGCAAAAAAAAGGTGCTAATTTGGGAGGCAGCTCCATGTTGGAAACCCTGTTTTCAACTTCCATTTGTGTAAATGATGTGACAGAAAGAAGAAATCCCTGCCGTCACCCCAGCAGGACGCCGTCTGTGGCAGGAGGCCCGTGCATGATTTCGGTGAAGTTTTACTTCATTCAGCAACAAGGTGAGGCACACGAGTCAGGAGACATAACATCCCTTGTGTTAAATAATAAAAAAGAAGAAACAAAAAAGCCTTTCAAACCTCTCAGGAGCCTATAACATGCACAAAAGTAGTCAAACACAGGGTCAAAATCACAAGCTATCTCTTTGAAAAACCTGGAAGAGGTGCAGTTTTCATGGTGATAAAGGAAACAGTGCCATCCTGTAGGATAAATTCAAGCACATGGGTTAGGAAGCCAATGACACCTATATCCAGTACCACTCAATTCTCTGTGGACTATTTACAGTTTGGATCGAGGACTTCTTTGTAAGGGGATGATATTTTGGAGGCTTCTCGCATACAAGCCTCCATAAAAATCCATCAACTCAGAAGTGCCAAATATCTGTACAATACAACAGTGCTTTGTTGAGATATAAGAGTGGATCAGTTATCATACAGTGAGTGGCATCGTGGGATATGCATATAATCTAGCAGGATAAGGTGGGGTGGGTGTCAAACCTTGGAAATAAGCACTTCACATTCAAACCAGCTGAGACCAACAGGGGGTCTAAGTCTTGGACAAGTTCACACAGTCAGCTGGGCCTATACTGTCTATACAAGTGCACAACTTCAGGAAAGTCAGGATTATCAAGGATCATGTTGTTCCAAACAACATGAAGGCCTTTTGGGTGTTTGCTATACTGATAAAAAAGGCCATTTTGGACGAGATTTATTTCCTTAAAGGGAGGAGGAGTATCAGTATTATGTACATAAATCACACCCACAGTATACAACATCTCTCCATCATTAGTCAGAGCAGCAGCCATATATCAGGCGTTTCTCCTGGAGTTACTGGTGGCGGATGAGCGGCCTGTCTCATGGTCCGGTCTGTATTTGAGCCAGCAGATGAGCCATGTGACGACCACCGAGAACATGGCCAGGATGCTGGCAACCGACAAGCAAATGGGTCCTGCAGGCGATGGAGGAATGCTGTGACTGTGCACAAAGATCAGGCCCATGAACAGCAACACCAGCATGGACAGAAAGGAGAAGATCACACACACGCAGCCGGTGGTCAGAGCCACTCTCTTGCAGCTCTGACAGCTGTCGTAGCGCACCGAGTCCTGGGAGATTGTCGTGGCGGTGGACACGGTGGTGGATGGAGTCGCCTGGGAGACGCTGGATGTGCCCGATGCTTCCTCCCGACGCAGGGCGACTAAAGCTGGGTGCAAGGGTGGAGGGTATGGAGGCAGAGCGTCCTGAGGCAGGGGGTCCGAGTCGATGTAGAGAGGGAAATCCTCCGTCACCTTGGTGTTGTTGGGCAGGTTCTGTATCCGATAATCCGGCACAGGAGTCCGGTGGCGACAGACTGGACAGCTGATGCGCCATGGCCGCTCCTCCCGCAGATGGAGCGTGTTCAGGCACTCCTCGCAAAACGTGTGCAGGCACTCCAAGATCTTAGGAGCGCGTCGGTCAAGGTCGAAGTAATTGTAGCAGATTTTGCATTCGTACTCCTCGTAAGGGAAAGCCGAGGAGGAGGCCTCGTCGCCGGGGGGTTCCGCTCCGTTTGATGCCAAATCTACCTCTGCCATGTCATCTTTCGCCATTCACATTCTCCGGGTGAACACAAAGGGAGCTGGCGGACAGATGATGCTGATGACGGTGCACGTCTCTCCTCCTCTCCTCCTCCTCTCCTCCCAGCTCATTGAAGCGCCATCATGCCTGCAGGCATTGTTGATGTGTTGTTTTTTATTATCCCCACGTCCTTTACGCATAAAAAGCTCAGTCCAAATGATCCAAAGGATAAATATTACAAAGCTCTCATTTGGTGTTGGGCATGTGTGGGAATAGATGATGTAATGGTGGTGACTCCGATTGCGAGGGCTCATCCATCCAGAGAGCATCCCACAAAGAGAGAGGGAGGGAGGAGAGAGAGAGGATGTGTCGCCTGAAAGTCCCGTTAAAGAGAGAGTGTGTGTTGTTGTTTTCAGTGCAGAGAGAAGCAGCTATGACAGCCATGCTCCATCTCCATCGCAATTAAGCAGAAGATGCCAGGATGCTCTAATTTGGTCAAACTGGGGGGCGTTAATTCTCTGTTTCCTGTAACAAAGAGCAGCTAAACTCACTCAGACAATAGGCCTGCTTTGTTTTACGTTACAGAGGATTGAGTGGATGGAACAATGACTATATTATTCAGTCCATATAAAAATAGAAGAGGTTCATTTGATGAAGAAGAGTGACTCTAAAGTTCTGCATTTATTTTAATAAATCATGTCAAAGTTTAAGTTTAGGCAACAAAACTACAACTGCTGTAGGTTTAGGCAACAAAACTACAACTACTGTAGGTTTAGGCAACAAAACTACAACTTCACTTATTTAAGTTTAGGCAACAAAACTACAACTTCATTTATTTAAGTTTAGGCAATAAAACTACAACTTCACTTCTTTAAGTTTAGGCAACAGAACTACAACTTCTTTAGGTTTAAACAACACAACTACAACTTCTTAAGGTTTCGGCAATAAAACTACCAGTCCTTCCAGGTTTAAAAAAAACTCACTCACACAATAGGCCTGCTTTTTTTTACGTTACAGTGGATTGGAGTGGAACAATGACTATATTATATTATTCAGTCCATATAAAAATAGAAGAGGTTGATTTGATGAAGAGGAGAGACTCTAAAGTTCTGCATTTATTTTAATAAATCATGTCAGAGTCATTTGGAGTGTGGAGGCTACAGGCATCTCTGCATGATGCTGTAGGAAATCACAAATATTTCATTATGTGTCTATATATAGGCCCATAGAAATGTTGTAGAACAGTTGTTCTCCAGGGACCCCCAGTGGTCCTTTAGGATAAATGGGGATATACTGTAGTTTATTTTCAATATTTAATTGGCTATAGAAGAAGTCATATGAGTGACTATTCTGATCACAGCTTTCACTTTATCCACGGTCGCTATAAGCACCATAGATGAGGGTCATTAGGGGCCGACTGCGCCTACTACCTTGTAAAAGTGAAACTTAAAAGCAACACGTTCTAACATGTAAAACGTCACGTTTTGAACACAAACAAAAAGGCTTCTTTAGGTTCAGGCAACAAAACTACAACTTATTTAGGTTTAGGCAACAAAACTACAACTTCTTTATAGGTTTAGGCAACAAAAATACAACTTCACTTCTTTAGGTTTAGGCCACCAAACTACAACTTCTTTAGGTTTAAGCCACACAACTTCAACTTCTTAAGGTTTCGGCAATAAAACTACAAGTCCTTCCAGGTTCGGCCGTAATTCTGGTCTTATTCATATCTAACAACCAAAATTAATATTTTCAGATGGAGGTTCCTAAAGTGAAATCTTATCAAATGGGGTTCCGTAAAAAAGTTGAGCACCACAGTTGTAAAATGTCAAAAATCAAAAATACAATTTTAGGTTGTCTAAAAGCCTTTTCTAATCGTGTAAACATTACTAAATGAATCCAATAAGCAAATTTACTGCGCCCATGAACTTTCAAAAGTCCCATTACGTTTTTATGGAGCAGGAATGACACAAACAGGCCATTGAAGGGGCTCAAATGATCCCCAAACCCTGGGGTTACCATTCTTCAAACTCACTGGTACTCACAAGTACCAGTTTTCTCTGAAGCTCATAGATACATTCTTAGTGAAAGCTGCATTCATTCTGTTTATATCACTAAGACCAAACTTTCAAGTGTAAACACATTAGTCCTGATTTGACATTTTTACGATTGGTCAGAGGTTACAAGTTGACGTACGGTTATGCAGCTGTGAGACACATGACTGTTGTTATGATGTTAGTATTATATGCTAAAAGTGTTAGGATGAATGGTTTCATAACAAGAGGGAGATATACAGTAGTTCTGAAGGGGTCGCACACATTGACACAGTCCCCTTTGTAGACACACATTAAGCCTCACAGACCACAGGAAACTTGACCTTAAGCTGATATAACTGTCTGGGAGACATGGTGAGAGGGGATCATTGATCATATGTGGTAAATAAATTAATAAATCCATTTTTATCTGGCACCTTGAGGGAGCCCAGGGAGCAAATTGTGGCTCAGTGTCTCGCTCAAGGACACTTCGACAGGTGGAGCTTGGGATCAAACTGCCAACTTTGTGACTAAAGGACAACCCGCTCTACCCCCTGAGCCTCCACAGCTGCGACCTTCCCGGACTCCACTTTCACGAAACATGCTCTAAATGCTGCAGTTTTGTGATTTCTTTAGAAATTAGCAAACAATTATCTCTGTTGGTGGGAGACTGATAGCAGCTCTGTAACAAAAGCAACAATACTGTATTGAGGCTAAAGTATTCAACATCCAATTTTAAAGCTTCATTACCATGGTTACAGTGATGGTGATGGTGATGGTGATAAAGCTGCTGGTGATGATGGAGAATCATCTTTTAATAATGCTGTCTTACTTTACCTAAAACATATACAGTATGTTGTGCTTTGTGCCCAAAATGTTCAAAATTATGGCAATCTAAACTCTCTACTTTGGCTCTATATGGTCATATTTCTATTAGGGCTGTCAAAGTTAATGCGATAACAACACGTGATAAGATACTGGTATCAAATGAAACTAGAAAAGCTAAGGACTATGTCATACTAGCATGTCACAAAGGAGGTTAAATAACGATCCAAACTTACACTAAATTTGGCCATTTTCAAAGGGGTCCCTTGACCTCTGACCTCAAGATATGTGAATGAAAATGGGTTCTATGGGTACCCACGAGTCTCCCCTTTACCGACATGCCCACTTTATGATAATCACATGGAGTTTGGGGCAAGTCATAGTCAAGTCGTTGTTGTTGCCTGTTGGGCTGCAGTTTGCCATATTATGATTTGAGCATATTTTTATGCGACATGCAATACCTGTGAAGGTTTCTGGACAATATGTGTCATTGTTTTGTGTTGTTAATTGATTTCCAATGATAAATATAAACAGTACATACATTTGCATACAGCAGCACATTTGCCCACTCCCATGTTGATACAAGTATGAAATACTTGACAAATCTCCCTTTAAGGTACATTTTGAACAGATAAAAATGTGCTTAATTTGCAATTAAGTATGGACCATGCAATTATGCAATATGGATCATGCAATTAATCGTGATTAAATATTTTAGATTGACAGTTCTAATTTCTATATCATACCTCATGATAAACAATATAATTGAATCACACATCATCCTGTTTTTTTCCACTGATTTAGATTTAGATGTTTTAGATTTAGATTTCCTTTATTATCATTGTACAGGTACAACGAAATTGAGTTTGCAACTCCCCATCACACGAAGCATTAAAAGACAGTCTATAAATACGAGGTTAGTGACCAGTGTCGTATGTGCAAATTGTCATAAAGGGCAGCAAAAGTAAGTAAACAATCTAAAACAATATAAAAGACAATGATTATAGTTCAAAGTGCAATTGCAGTCAGGTTAAAGTGCATCTAGTCCATGTAGTTATGGAAGGGGGGCCTTCCATAACTCCATAACTGAGCTACTTACTTTATAGCCCTATTTACGCCTTGCTTACAGTTCTCAGCTATGCTAAATGGATAATAAAGCTTCCTTCTGTATATACTTTGTGATAACAGCTGAACCATCCCAGTATAAAGGTCGGACCAACTACCTGAGACGACCTGTTCAACCCCCCCTTTATAGCCCCGCCCAGCTGCGCTCACCTGCCGCACCTGTCCGGACAAATATCAACGCTTTCATTACACCTCTCCTGCTCAGTAAATCCACATCAGCCTGCTGCTGCTGCTGCTGCACTTGTGTCTCTTTTCACCTGACATGCTGGATGGAGCTCCTGGCTTACCTGCACGACTCGGAGCTCGTGGCCCGGTTCCAGAGACGATGCGGACTCTTCCTGGTGGTCCAAGCCGAGCATCACGATGGATCCACGGTCCACAACGACGAACCACGTGGACATGTGAAGGGAAGATGGGACCACCAGGATAAAAACTCCAACTATAAATACAAGGAGAATGGATCTGCCATTAGTGTGAGTCTTTTTCTGCTAAAAAATGTGGTTCTTCTAAGTGCACTAAACCTTAAACAACTTAATGTCAATTCAAAACAGGAATCCAGTTGTCTACTGGAGTATGTGAGATTAATTTAAAAGGAATACAAGTTTTGGTATTATAGCTCTTGTTAGAATTAAATTCTTGAAACCTAGAAAGAGTTACACACACACAATGGGTTTACTAGTAAATAAAGTAGTAGGCCCTATTTACATATTATGCAAACCAGGTGACAGGCTTTTCTCGTTTGTCTGGGTGTCTATGTCAGCGACGAGATCTGTAGAATGACAAGCTGCCTGTGTGTGTGTGTGTGTGTGTGTGTGTGTGTGTGATGTTTACATTCTTCTGTGTCTCCCTTTTACAATTTATTTAAGCTTATTAACAAGGTGAAGATGAACACAGTCGCTTTCTGACTTACAGTAGATGTTTAGGATCCTTTGATAATGTGCAGTAAATGCAGCTCCTTTAGGGTGCATGGTGTTCAGCACAGACATTGTTTTATTTATTTATTAATATACAAAAAGCAATATGCATTTGTTTAAATGCTTACAAAGCTCCAATAGCTGCACAAATAATCCTATATATCAGGAGCAATCATAAATTCATGAGCCTGGTTTGATAGCTCAGGGCTTATGCTTATGATATATATATATATATATATATATATATTTCCTCTTTTTTTTCTTTTTCTTCCTGTTCCTCATAATAAAATGAAATATGGATAAGATGAAATGGAGAGAAAAATAAATTAAATAATTAAAAATAAATAAATAAATCACAAATATACAAATATTTAGACCCTTTACACTGTTTTAAATGTAAACATTCTAAATGTGTCCCAGTTTATTTCCTGGTTGCAGTGTATGTGAATGTCATCAGCTAACAGGAAGTAAACATGGACCCAAGCTGTTGCCTAGCAACGCAATTATGTTGCAATTCCGTCAAAATGCGCTAAAACGGAGCGTTTCAGACAGAGGGTAAACACAGGCATATTCAGGCAGACAGTATGAGGAAAATAAAGTGTTTTTTTTAACATTACATCATGTAAACATGTTCTAGTAGAAACACAAAATACAAATATGAACCTGAAAATGAGCATGATATGGGACCTTTAATAAATACCTTTGTTTGAAGGAGATGTTTTCACAGCATTATAATAAAGGATGAATTATGACGTGTTTAACTTCCTAACAAAACCCAGTATACAAATGGTAGTAAAGGAGTGTATGCTGAAGTATATGGGATTTATTGTTTTAGCCTACTTTTGTTTTTTACCGTGGTATCGAATTGATATAGAGAATCGTACATTTTATTGGTATCAACTATTACATTGTCCTGGCTAAGATAGGCAGCAGCACAGTTACACGGTTGCAGACAAAAAAACATAACATAACAATTTAAAATGAAGACAAAGAGCAAATTACAGAATCCTAATAATCTACAGCCAGATGTGCTTCCTTCCAAGTCTTTTAGAAGCACTTTAAAGACATTCAGTGAGACCAGCTGTCGAAGATTCAGGCAATTTTATAGCTGATTCCAAGTAGAGGGAGCAGCATACACGAATGCCCTTTTTCCCCAGTTCAGTACGCACTTTGGGGACAGCTAATAGGATTAAGTCCTGGGAGTGAAGACAGTAACTTCCCTTACTTTTTTGAAGGATGTAGATCTGTAGGAAAGACGGAAGCAGACCATGAATTATAAATAGGAATACACCAGTGGTTCAAATAATGAAAATGTGATGTAAAGAATCTGTAAAAAAGGTGACAGGTATGTAGCCAACATAGGGTGTAGCTGCAATGTCGGCTGGTAGATAAAATCTGATCTGATACCGTTCCAGGAGCATTTTTAGGCACCTAGTCGTATCTTATTTTGTGTTCATCTGTGTTTATTCTCCGCAGGGCTGCAGCAGGCCTAAGTATGAGGTGAGGAACTGGCTGTTACACTTCCTCTTCCTGCTCTCGGCAGGCCTGGGGCATGAAGTGTTCTACATCACCTGTCTGCCTTGCATACACTGGAACCTGGACCCATTCCTCTGCCGACGCCTCGTCAACATGTGGACCGTAAGTCACAGCTAGAGAGAAAATGTGTTGTTTGTATGTACTTCAGTCTTCTTCAGTTTGATGCCCGCTCGTTCCACAATGCCACCTCTCTTCTCTCTCTGCTCTTCATCTCCCTCTCTCCACCTTTCAACCTCCTTTCATCCGTCTCCCCCTTCCAGTGACCTGTCTCTGACACCACCATGTTCATATATCCCCAGGCCAGGGGGCCACTGGGGCCAGCCTGACCGGGGCCCTTGACATGGCGAGAGGCCACACATGGGGACACATTAGTGGGAAAAGACGGCTAGGATCTGCCCTTTTAGAGGTTTATTCTGACAGAATCCAGCACATTGCGACAAGAGAGCCTGAAAACATGTCAACTGTGATCCCAGAAGGAGCGTATTTGACACTTCTAGAGACAGCCATACACCCTCGCTGCTGCTCTGTGTGTGATGGGCAGTGTGTTTTTGTGCCCTTTGTGTCCCTGCCCCGAGCGCTTGGTGGGTGCCCTGTGTCTGAACCCCTTGTTTGGCCCCCCAGGGGAAGAGACACCATTCTTCTGGCATCCTGGCTTCACCAGGCCCCTGTTTGAACTCCTTTCAAACTCACATAAACACCAACACACACACATGCTCGCGCTCCCCGCCTCGCCTGCTAAACACACTCATTGCCCTCCCTCTAGTTAGACATTACCAGCTTTACTCTGTGTTCTCCTCCCCCTAGTCTACCAGCAGAGTGTTTTATTGGCCTCATCAGCGCTCTGAGCTTTCTCTCTCTGGACCGAACATTTGGTCTGTCAGCCCTCGGGGCGCATCACCCCGCACTCCTAACTTCTAACAGCACCCTGCCATTGTGCTGGTGGGAGTTATCTAAGGTTCACGGAGGGCTGTGCACTCTCTCTCTCTCTCTCCTCTCTGTCTCTGTGTCACACGCAAAACTGGCAACTCACGCCAACATTTGAAGTGCACCCATGCAAATTAAGACTCGTATGCATGAGCAAACACATTATAGGCCCATGACTGAAGAACACACACACTCATTATACACACATGTCCCCTACTACTCCTTGTTGGCTTTACTTGCAGGGTGACTTTGGTTGACTTAGAAAACAATAACTGTCATTAACCATATGGTCATGAATTACGTTGCCATGTTGTATGGTATTACTGTAGCATAGTGTTATGCAAATCATGCACCTACTGTGCTGTTTGGAATATCAAAAAAACTCAAGTTGTACATAGAGGGCATACGCTATGATGTGGATAACTGAGGAAATGAACTGCATGGCAGCATGGTCACACTCAATGACAAAAACTCACTTCATTCCCAGAAGACAAAACTTTTTTAGCTATATGGCCTCGGCCCTGGATCAGCCATCAGTGATGAAGGCCGGACATCAGAATATGTCCGTCTGTGAATAAAAAAGACTTTGTCAGACAGTGTGATCCTGTCCTGTCATCACTACAACAAAACTGTGCTCTCTGCTGTTTGTACTGGCGTAGTAATTACATTTTTCTATTTTTATGTTATGTTGTCGGGTTATCCGTCCGTCCAACTGTAGGTACGTATACATCCATATGTACATCATTCTCGTGAACATGATATTTTAGGAACGCCTTGGGTGAATTTCTACAAATTTTGCACAAACATCCACTTGGACTCAAGGATGAACTGATTAGATTTGGTGGTCAAAGGTCACTGTGACCTCACAAAACACGTCTGTAGCCATAACTCAAGAATTTATCTGCTAATTATGACAATTTGACACAAATGTCTAAGAGGATAAAATGATGAAGTGATGACATTTTGGACAGATATTGATGTAAACTGCGACTTGACTGGTTGGTGGAGGCTAATGCTGCCTTCAAATGAAACTCGTGAGCTTGTGTTTACAACATGGGAAGTCGTGTACACGATATGCTTGGCGTTCAAGTGGTTAAGTAGTGACAACACCGCTGCTAAGCAACAGCAAATATTAACGTTACTGTCGGTGTCTAGAAGCCACAGAGGCTAACAATTTAGCAAGCTAGCAAGTGGGTAACATAATGCAGGAAATGCAAAGGCCTAATGACAATTATGAATATCAACATTTTCCTCAGACATATTATAAAATTATGAAGAAAAACAATATACGACTAAAATTACAATATATTAACTTATTATGTACCAAAAGATGAACTTCTATGGCCTCCACCATTTCTGACAACGTCAACAAACATGTCACAACTCGTAAACTCTGAGCTTTCAGAAACTTTCCACTCACGAGGTCATGAACACCATGAGAGGGAGGGAGCGTTCATATTGCGTTCACGCTCCAAAAATCCTAAAAGTGGTGTTTGTTTTGTAGATTATCTTGCTGAACAAAACCTGTAAATATCATAAACATTTGTTTGCCATAGAGCTTATTTTCTGCAATAATCCAAAAGCCAATGGGAAAATCCCATTGGCTTTTTGTCAAGGAAACCAGGGTGATGCTAACTTCCTGGTTGGCCTACAAAAATACGTCATCCCTGCAGCACTCTATTTGGTCATAAACCAAAGTATTGAACAAATGAAATGTTTGACCTGGTAATTGTTATTGTGAGCATGTTAGCATGCTGACATTAGCATCATTAGGAACTACACAGTGCCAAACCCCCATTAAAGTATAAGAAAGTCTACCATGGCAGTAGACTATCGTCTTATTCTTCTACACATTCAGAGTGCTTGAAAACCATTTGCTGTAAATTAGGTTATTTTTGTAGCGAAGGCCCACTCAGCAAAACAAAAACATTATAAAAGCAATATTCTGAAGGACCCAGAAGAAATTCTCTGTAAATTGCAGAAGCCTCGCTGTGGGGATTGGGCATATTGGCTCCATAGTCATATTATGAAAGAACTCTTACATATCTGAAGAAAATACTTCTTGGTTCACAAGAGCAGGCAGCAGAATGACTCCCAAAATACCCATCGTACAAATAGACCTCTATTATGTGCTACTGAGGAGCTCTGTAGTCAGTGAAGTCAAACTTCTAGTGGCATCACTGCTAAAAACTAAGATCTTTATAAAGCAAAATGTGACTCTCAGATACTGTTTTGTGTGCAAAGATCATTTTTTATATCACTAAGAGTGTAAATTATTATCACCAGTGTTGGAGAGTAGCTTTCCAACATGTAATTGTATCAGCATGACTTTATTATGCATCAGCTAGTAACCAAATCAGGTGTTTATCATGTCGCTGTGGAGCAAAAACAAACATCTTGTGTGTTTTCTCCATACAAACAGTGACCTGTAGCCTCTCTTCCCTACACACACACACACACACACACACACACTCACTCTGATCCACATGTTGACAGATCAAAGTCCAAAGCTGCACTGGCGGCCTCGATCAATACACTTATTCACGAGGAAAACACACACTCAAGCACAACTATCTGTCTGTGTGTGTGTGTCTTGACCTGTCTTTAACTCTTCCCTTAATGTGACCACACTGTCTCTGGGCCAGTTCTTTGATGTGACTCGTACAAAGACACCAATGGTTCATAGTGTGGCTCATGAGGCAGCTGAATATATATAATTGTGTTGATGGTGTGCAGGGGGGGTGGGGCCAGGGTATCATATCATGCAAGCACTTGAACTGGTGGGCAGATCCATTGTGTGAAGGCAGAGTAGGGGGTGCAGTGTGCACACAGTATGGCTTGTTGTATGAATACACAGTCATGGTGAATGGAGGGGGTCAGACGTGCTAAATGGGTTCACTGTCCTCTGTTTACTGTCCACTTTTGTTCCGTCTGGGTGCATGTGTGTAGGTACAGTGTAGCTAGATGTTAATATTGGAGTAATAAACTTTATATTCATACACCACCAGAGGACAAGGAGAGATGGGAAAGAACAATTTAGCTTTTGGAAAGAACAAGACTAATATTATTGGAAGTTTTAATCTCATTCTCAACCTTATTTATGTTCACTTAGTGTACTCTCTGTATCTCAACCTACATACTTCCTTATACTTTTGTGGACCCTTTGGTCTGGGCCTGTTTAGGCACCTTAATTGCAAGTTATGGAGCTAGAGTCTGGAGCCTCCCCAGCAGATAAAAAAATATATTTCCCCTCCCAAAATCCACCAAAACAACAGTTTATTTGAAAACTGCATACAGTAACACTAGCTGACCTAAAGGCAAAACACAAGGATTGCATTGGTGTAATATAATTATTGATTGTCTGGTATTTGTCAGTGTGCACAAGCGCAGGCCGCCGGCTAAATGGCCGACTGTGACGCATTCTCTGCCAGCTATTGTATATTGCTATCTGGTTGTCTTTATATTTTTTTTTTTAGGGCTGTCAAAGTTAATGCGATAATAACTCAAATTTGTTTTAACGCCACTAATTTCTTTAACACGTTAACGCAATTTTTAGGTTGTAGCAGGCTCCGTTTTAGAGCTAAAGTGAAGATACTGGCATCATATGAAACTAGAAAAAACTAAGAAATCCATTGGTACCAACCACGGTACCACCAATTTTGGTGAGGAAAAACTGGCATTGCCATTTTCAAAGGGGTCCCTTGACCTCTAAACTCAAGATATGTGAATGCAAATTGGTTCTATGGGTACCCACGAGTCTCCCCTTTACAGACATGCCCACTTTATGATAATCACATGCAGTTTTGGGGCAAGTCATAGTCAAGTCAGCACACTGACACACTGACAGCTGTTGTTGTCTGTTGGGCTTGAGTTTGCCATGTTATGATATGAGCATATTTATTTTTTATGCTACTTGCAGTACCTGTGAGGGTTTCTGGACAATATTTGTCATTGTTTTGTATTGTTAATTGATTTCCAATAATAAATATATACATAATATTTGCATAAAGAAGCATATTTTCCCACTCCCATGTTGATAAGAGTATTAAATATTTGACAAATTTCCCTTTTAAGGTACATTTCGAACAGATAAAAAATGTGCAATTAATTTGCAATTAATCACGATTTATCATGGACAATCATGCGATTAATCACGATTAAATATTTTAAATGTTTGACAGCCCTAGATTTTTTTATATCGATATTTCCACTGTGTGCCACTGTAAAGGTACTCTTGCAGTGTGTGCAGAATGCAGCATTTTTATTGACAGCCGGCATATTGATTGATTGATTGATACACATACAGACAAATCAGTGTTGAATTCAGTGTTGCATTGTTTATGTTTTTACATAGGGTTAATGACTGGGACAAAACATGATAAACATCTTTATAAGTGCTGAAAACAATTATTATTATTATTTTAATTGTGGCGAAAACCGGGACAATGTGGTGTTTTACAGATATTTGTCAGGACTCGGGACACCCAGTTTGAAACTGGGACAATCCCGGACAAACCAGGACGCCTGGTCACCATATGCTAGGCAGGCTTTATCGCCCAACATCAGTATTAGACCTCACTGATGCTTTTGTGCCTGAATGGGAGAAAATCCCTGCAGCTATAAGCTCCAAAATGTTCACTCCACTCTCAAACCCCATGGTTTTGGAATGAGAGAGTAATGTTGTGGTGTTCACATATTCCGTGTCCTCCATCTTCTCCTCTTCCTCTTCCTCTCTATCTGTGTGCCTTTTATCTCTGTCCACAAGTTGCTGCACTAACAGCGGGTCAGCAGACTAACTTTTATATCTCATTCGCCATGGTAACAAGCATCTCCTGATTACAGTGTCAGTAGAGATGGTAATAACAACCTCTCTATTCTCTCCCTTAAACACACACATTAGTGTCCTGCTCGCTCCCTGTGCGCTGCCTCCCTGCTCCTCGCTAAGACAGCCATTCATTAAATATACAAGGCAGAGCTTTAAATAAACCTGGAGCGGGAGCAGGCTGCCCCTCCGAGGGCCGCTGGGGAGCTCATGAAAGAGAATAGGCAGCACATTTTGGCAGGACACACACACACACAATACCTATACACCACACACACACCTTACACCGAGTGTGTCATTCTGTCAAGAGCCCTCTGTCTGACCCCGCCGGGTTGAAGACGCCATGTCAGCAAACCCAGCCGTCTTCGATTCTCAGTTTCTTACAATAGATTTGGTTTCTGTACGACTGCAGCATCTGCACTTTATACCAGGGTGGGTCTCTCCACTCTTGTGCAGTTCTTTTTTTGAGTGGGAATGGTGATTACTTATTTATAAGACTGTGTGGTTAGTTTTAGAGCATGGCCTGATCAGGATTTTGCTTCCTCTTCTCATTATTTTATCATCATCTTCCTCCTCCATCTCTAATTTCTGCTTTTGTGGCCGGCACACTACAGCACTCTTCTGTAGTCATTTCTGCTATTTAACTGTAATGACGTAATGCCGACATGTTCATGTCAGGTTTAGATGATAAATCTATATTGTATGAAGCCAACAATACTATTTTAGATCTCTGCATTCTTTAAATAAGGTTCAGTGTTGCAGCCAAAAATACCGTAATGGTTCTTAAAAGCACTACAAAAAAAACAAGGTTATTTGCTGTGTTTCTTTCTTTCTTCATCAGAATTCATGTAAACCAGTTTAAAGTCTAATAAAACATAGGGATTATTTTCATTGTCGATTACTCTGTTGTAGTTGTTTTGTCTATAAAATGTCCGAAAATGGTGAAAAATGTCAATCAGCGTTTCCCAAAGCCCAAGATGACGTCCTCAAATGTCTTCTTTTGTCCACAACTCAAAGATATTCAGTTTAGTGTCATAGAGGAGTAAAGAAACCAAAAAATATTCACATTTAACAAGCTGGAAGCAGAGAATTTTCACTTTTTCTTCTCAAAAAAGAACTCAAACCGATTATCAAAATAGTTGGCGATTGATTTAATAGTTAATAACTAATCAATTAATCATTGCAGCACTAGTAAAAATATGTAATTTTGTATATAATAAAAGACATTGAGTCATGTCTCTTATCTCTCACAGTTGGTGATGTACGTCGGCCAGGTGATGAAGGACGTCCTGAAGTTGCCTCGCCCTCTCTCGCCCCCTGTGGTCAAGCTGGAGACACGCGTCGATGCCGAATACGGGCTACCGTCCACCCACGCCATGGCCGCCATCGCCATCTCCTTCACGGTTTTGCTAAGCGCGCCGTCCAGGATACAGGTGAGCATCACGGAGATAAGATTAAATACAGTAAGACAGCACAAAAGTGCTCTTGGCAGTTGTGAGCTACAGTACTTACTCACAAATAGGATATGGCTTTGTAATGTGTAACAAATGAATTATGCGGTTGGAAGCAAGTGAGTCAAAGTCGTCAACAAGGAGTCAGTGGATGGTGAAGAATGATCATGGAGACCATTGACATTGAATGCCAATGCGGAAGCTGCAGCTCAGCGAGTAGAACAGGTTGTCCTTTAACCACAAGGTTGGCGGTTTGGTCCCCGTCTCCTACTGTCCACGAAGTGTCCTTCAGCAAGACACTGAACCCCAAGTTGCTCCTACAATGCTTAGGAGGGGTTTGTACATGTATGTATGTATGTATGTATGTATGTATCTATGTATGTATGTATGTATGTATCTATGTATGTATGTATGTATGTATGTATGTATGTATGTATATGAGGACTATAATGAAGTTTAAGTTTAGTCTCCCCCTCATATAGAGTGCTCCAGGAAGTTAGCATCGCCCTGGTTCCCTCGACAAAAAGACAATGAGATTTTCCATTGGCTTTTGGATTATTGCAGAAAATAAGTTCTCAAACAACCGTTATGATATTTACACATTTTGTTCAGCAAGATAATCTCCACAAATGAACATCACTTCTATGATTTTTGAAGTGTGAATGCAATCTCCAGCGGTAAAAAGCCAACGTCAGGCTATAAATGAACTACACCACGGTCACATTAGTCTTTTTAAAGACGGTTGCTGTCTTTTTAAAGACACGTAACGGCTTCAAAACCCCCGAGTGGGGTATTTATTTGTGTATTTTATGTTGTAGAACAAAACGTTGAAATCTCTCCAGCTTGTGTTAACCACAGACCTTATTTCAGGCATCTCACTAAAACCCATTGACTTCCAGACGAGGGAACATGAAGTGCTAAAATCCTAACTCATTTCCAGGTCTTACGACTCATTCCTGCAGCACTCTATGACAATTACTGTACGCTGGTTCTTGATTTGCAACTGTGATAATATTACAGAAACTTGATAGTCAGTGGTTACACTACTCATATGACAAATGATATTACCGCCACTGCTGACTGCAAATGGCGTACTTACACCTCATTAGAGCTATGGAAGCATAGACCAAGTGGATGTTAAACTGTTACTGTGACGACAGATATCTCATTAGCAGTGCTGTTGGATTTTATGGATTCCTTTTAAGATTAGCGAGGCACCAGTTAGTGTGAAAATCCAAATCAAAGTGTTGAATGCTGGACAGTTTGAGGCAGTGGGAGTCTGTGGACGGCAGCCAGCTCACTGGTAGCTGAGTGGGATGAAGGGAGTGGCCCCGCTGTCCATCACCGCGTCCTGACTGAGCCGTTGGACAATGGGCAGGGAGGGGCGGGGCCGGCAGTCACCATCAGTCACCATCAGCCACACCCGGCCGCTGTTTGGTCTTCTGATGGACTCGACTGAGTCAATGACTGTCAGTCCACGTCTCCTCCTCCTGACTCTTCCTCCCTTTATCTCTCCCACTCTATTGCAAAGTCAATAAAACACTCAGTGGCTCAATCACAGGCCGTCTTAATCAAGCACCGTGTTTTAATGAAGAATTGAGTTCAGTTAGTAGTTTACAGCCTCCGCAGCTGTCAGCCTGATTTGCGGTCACACCACTTCAGCTATTTGCCTTAATCTTCTTCTCAAGGTCAGAGAAATCGTCTCAGCCACCCCGAGACATCCCCCGTGTACAGTAGAGCACTTAACTGTGGCCTGAAATTCCTCCAGGATTCCCCTGAAAGAAAAGAGCACGCATAGCTATATAGATGAGTAGCGGGCTGTTGTGGCAGAGGCTCCTGAATAGCCACGAGGCCTCGGGGCAGCTCAGCCGGTTCCCGGAGCAGGTCGGAGGTCACGACAGTCAATCACAGAGTGACCCCCTCCTGTCGCCGGCATCCTTTGTGGCCATTCAAAAAAAAAAAAAACCTCTCTTCATGAACTACCAGTGAATAGGCTTCCAGCTGCAAAGGACAGGAAAAGACACAGGAAAAAAGGAGGGGGGGGGGGCACAGGAGGGGAGGTGAATGAATACACAAGGCCTCTCTTCTCACTGTTATTGAAATGGAGCGGGGAACAAAACCTGCCGCCGTAGGTAAAGGAAGGAGGGGAGAGAGGATGGAGAGACAGTAGAGGAATAAAGGAGCCGTGAGTTGATGACGGGCAGTACGTCAACCCGGCAGAAAGGACATGTGGCACAGAGAGGACTTAGACGTCGCCATTAAGACGATTGACGAACGAACAATTTGAGAGGAGGAAGGTTAAAAAAACAAAAAGCAAATGTCAAACATTCCTTTTAGGTATCTGACACAAAGATTTCATCTTTTATCGCCCTAATCAGTGGTGGTGTTTGTCTTTGTGTGTGAGTGGTATGTACATATCAGACGTCGGTGTGGTGATGTTGATCTAAGTGTGTGTTTTTGTGTCACAGTTCCAGTTCGAGGTGGGTCTGCTGATCGCGCTGACGCTGTCGTCTTTAGTGTGTCTGAGTCGCCTCTACACTGGCATGCACTCAGTTTTGGTGAGATAGTCCCTCCACACACACACACACACACACACACACACACACACACACACACACACACATACACACACACACACACACACACACACACACACACACACAGTGTATACTACAGCATAAAACATTCAAGCTCAATGCAGGATTCATAATTCATCTCTGTCTGGTCAAACTGTCTGGCTGAGGTTTTGATCCAGGACTCTTAAATCAGCAGCCACCTTATGCCACCTTCCATTTGAATATCACGACGCCATAATATTAAGCTATTAAAGCAGTTATTTATCACATTTATCAGAGCGACCTCATCACTGAAATTATGCTTTATGAGGATTTTATTTCCTAAATATACAAAAAATATTTTTGGGAAATGTGTATTCGCTTTCTTGCTGAGTGTTAGATGAGAAGTTTAATACTTCTCTCATAGACTTCTATACAATCAGACTTCTTTTTGCAACCAGAGGAGTCGCCCCCTGCTGGCTGTTAGAAAGAATGAAAGTTTAAGGCGCTTCAGCATTGGCTTCACTTCTCAGACCCGGAGTAGGCAGCCCACTGGGTTAAAGCCAGCAGCTGGTTAGCTTAGCTTAGCACAAAGCCTGGAAACAGGGGGAAACAGCTAGCTTGACTCTGTCCGAAGGTAACAAAACCCACTAACCAGCACCTCAGCTCACTTCTTAACACATATATAAGAGCGGTATCGATACGTGCATTTTAAACAATCGCTTTAAACCTTCTTAGTAAAATCTTGTCATTATTCTTTCAGGATGTGATCTGTGGCGCTTTAATCTCAGCCGTCATCATGTTCGTCACCTACCCATTCTGGGAAACCTTTGACCAGTTCCAGCTCACCAGCTACATCTCCCCCGTCGTGGCGTTGTCACTGCCCCTCTTCCTCAGCTACACATACCCAGATCTGGACCACTACAGCACCACACGGGGGGACACCACCACCATCCTAGGAGCAGGGGCCGGGTCCTCTGTGGGGTACTGGGTGAATCAGCAGCTGGGGCAGACTTTTGACCCCCCAGGGGTGCTACCTGTACCTCTACCCACACTGACGGCTACTGCACTGTCACGAGGCACTGCACGCCTCCTCGTGGGAGCTGTAGCGTTACTGGCAACTCGGCTGGTGGTGAAGACACTGAGCCTGCAGGTGTTGTATTGGTGGCACAGAGTGCCAAAACACGACGACAGCGCCAGGAGGAGGAGAGAGATCGAAGTGCCGTATAAGTTTGTCACATACACGGCTGTTGGACTCGTCAACTCTATATTAGTCAATAGAGTCTTCATTCTACTGGGGCTACTATGACCTATTAAAACAAGACTGATGTATCATGATCTGAAATTGCTATTACAATAATGTACCTCATATTTATTTCAATGTGTATCAAATAGGGATGTAACGATATCGGGCCAGTACTGACTCAAATAGCTGGATCAGATATCAGTGACAATGTGGCCAATCTATTCAATTCAATACTGTTTGTATACTTTATACATTATATACTGGAATTTCAATTCTTGTGCAAGTTTTTACCAATTTGTTGCTGCATAAAAACATTTTCTACCAAGTTGCTGCTGCACGATTTATTATTTTAATCGCTGTCAGTCGATTAAAATATTTAATTTTGATTAATTGCACATTTTTAATCTGTTCAAAATGTACCTTAAAAGGGAGATTTGTCAAGTATTTAATACTCTTATCAACATGGGAGTGGACAAATAGGCTTGCTTAATATAAAAGTACCTCAAAAATCGAGTTAATGTACTTAGTTAATTTCCACCACCGTGAAGGAAATGAAGTTTGTAATCATTATTTGAATTGTGGAGTCAAGGCGGTAACACTGTAGAGTTGTGCAATACAGAAGCATCAAATTTCCACATGCAACTTCCCTGTTCCTTCTTCAAACGGGAGAACTCCACCTTGAGCCAGACATGCTCCTACCAGTCAGGCGAATCCTATCAAAACCAGTTTTAACTGAAACTTGGCAACTTCATTTCAGAAGCACCCGTCTTTGTCCCCCAAGTCACATCACTTGGCGGGTTAGAACAGGCCATCTGCTCCACCATATTGGCCTGTATGTTCAGCAGCAGAGCGGTAATGAAAGAGTTAACCTCCCTTTGCTACAGTAGAGTTTGAAGGAATGCCGGAGCACCTGTCAGACTTCATTTATAAGACGGCTTGTCATCTGGCACAGCTCGCTGTCATATGGGAGGCTACAGGCTACGGCAACAGTTTCTCTTTCAATCGACCGTGAAGCATCAACATGTACAGTCTGTATGTCTGTGTGCTGCACACGTTCTCATCCCAGCTCGTTACATATCGCCACTTTGTCACGCCCTTTGGCGTTACTTAAGGTTTAGGCAACATACCACTATAGTTATGTTTAGGAAAAACTATACTGGGCTATACTGCATCTGTACAATGAAAATGACACTGAACGTTGTGAACACGGGACACGAATGAACAGCTGATTGTAACGTGATGCACAGGACATGAACAGCGGTCTCCTGGATGAAAGCCCTGTGTTTGTTGGACCCATCCACCTCATCTCCCACCGCTTTGTGTGTCCGTTTTCGGTTTTTAAATTACATCATCGCAGTCTCTGCGCACTTTCTAGGAGCGTTTACTGTTGCCATGGATAGGTTTATAGTGTACTTAATGTACCGCCCTGTGCATTTCATACCGGTACTAAGGGGTGCCTTGGGAGGCGGTATCAGACCTCGGCATTGTATTATTGTTGTTCTTCTTCTTATTATTATTATTACTACGGCGGTTACTGCTGATAACGCTGTCCCGACCCATGACGTCATCGCGGAAGTGTAGCACCCGCCCTCTGGTTCCCCCTCCGGTTGACCACTGTTAGCTTTGTTGCCGTGGTTTGCACTGTTACACCGTTAGCGCTGTTAGATTTGAGCCGCCGGCTCAGCTGCCTCCATGTTGAGAGCCGTGTGGAGGCAAAATATATGCTTTGAATTCTGTATAGAGAACCTTTAGATGTGTTTGCACTTGCAGAATGCCAATAGCCATGACAACGCGCCGGTATTTGACGCCCTGGGAATGAGAACGGGCTGACGTGCTTGTTACCTGATAAAAAACCACGCACTACAAATAAAACATTCAAAGCTAGAAATTCAAAAGTTAGACCGGCTTTATTTGATGTTTGAAGGCAAGAATATTTTGCACTTGTATTAAAGCATAAACAGTCTTTACAAAATGAACGACCTGAGCTTCAGTTATTGTATTACATGGACGTGATTGATATTACATCACCTATCTTTAACCAAGACCAGAAAGCATCAGATGGCACCATTCAGGGAATTTATTCGGCGTCAGTATGATTCAGATCTTGTTGAAGGCAGCCACATCCACAGACTGAACATATTCCTCGAAGGCGGTGATGGCTTCCTCCAGCAGGTCCGTGCCCACTTTATCGTCCTCCACCACGCATCCTATCTGGAGCTTCTTGATGCCGTAGCCCACCGGGACCAGCTTGGACTGCCCCCACAGCATACCGTCCATGCTGACGCTGCGGACGCACTCCTCCAGCTTGGCCATGTCCGTCTCGTCGTCCCAGGGCTTTACGTCAAGCAGGATGGAGGATTTGGCGACGAGAGCTGGCTTCTTGGACTTCTTGGCGGCGTACTCGGCGAGGCGCTGCTCCTTGATTCTGTCCGCCTCGGCGCTCTCGGCCTCGTCGTCCGAACCAAACAGGTCAATGTCGTCGTCGTCGCTGGTGTCGTTCGTCGTAGCTGGGAGGACAAACTGACTCTGCGCTGACGGGAGGGTGGCTCTCTCCCTCTGGAAGGACTTGATGTGGTTGTACCAACGCGTGAGGTGGCAGAAAGTCGAGGAGGGAGTCGAGGGGATGGCGTCGAACATTGCCGTGTCAGCCTGGGACGCCGCAAAGCCCTCCATGTAGCTTTTGTCTGCCAGAAAATCATTGAGAGCTTTCAGGCCGGCTGCCGCGCTCATGTCACCGAACACAGTTTTCGTGGAGGCTGGACGGGAGGACGGGGCCCGCGAGGATTCGTCTTGCGTGGGGAACTTGTGCTTGATGACTTCCTGCATGGGGACGTCGTGTGTGAGGGTGATTTCAGCAGTGTGGCCACTGGAAGAACCAAGGCAACAAAGCAACAGGTAATGAGTCACTCAGTTTAATTGCCATGCACTAACCCCAAGGCACAAGTAGACTAAATTAAGACCAGGCATGCATGTACAAGCCCACACACAGATGCACAGCATTCACATCAGAAACACAATAGAGTCTTGTTAATTTTTAATTCTTCTGACTTTAGTAAAAACAGCCTTGTTACTGATATATAAAACACAATGGCTTCATGTAACAATAATGCACAGATTGGTCCTTTTAGTTTCCTTCATGCAACAGCTGAACAGATTATCTGCAGCACACTTCAACCACACACACCTGTTATCTTTTTAACTCATTTCAAGCCTTGTATATTTTCCTCATTCATCTTTCATTGCTTTCTGTTTTTCTCGGAGTATAAACCGCTATGTGTTGTTGATTAGGGGTTTAAGGTTTACGAAGGTGTAATCACAGGAAGGGCTCGATGTCCATCTCCACGGCCGAGCAGGGCATCGTCAACTCGAAGCGGTTGATGACGTCCGGGTGGAGGACCCCGAGACGTCCAACGCTCTTTCCACGGACGAAGATCTCTGCACAGCGACCGAGGAAAAAGGTGGAATCTAAGAGAAAAAAGAAGACTAGAATTACCACCGTGTGGTTGCTATGCCTCTGCCAGCAAGCCAAGTTGCAGTTTACATCCATGTCTGTCCAAAATGTCATCACAACACCACTTTCTCCTGTTAGACATTTCTGTGGAATTGTCATAATTAGCATATGAATCCTTGAGTTATTCTTGAGTTTTGTGAGGTCACAGTGATCTTTGACCACCAAAATCTAATCAGTTCATACTTTAATCCAAATGGACGTTTGTGCCAGATATAATGAAATTCCCTTCAGGCGTTCCTGAGATATCGGAGAAAGTGTCGGATGGACGGCCGCGGCTGTCGCCAGCTCGGAGGCATAAAAAGAGAGAAAAATATGGTGAAAAGTGAATCATTACTTTAAGTGAGAAGTGGATTTTAGGGTATATCATTATCATATATCATTGAGTGGCTAACACCTACACCTGACACCTTCTCTGCCCAGACTGTCGAGGCATTCACATCCTTTTGTAGCTTCCTTTTTAAAAAACAATTATCACCTCCACAAGCTTGTTTGCAATCTGTTTGTTTCCTGACAAAGTATTTCTGACCAGTGTGTTACTACCTAACACGCCATCTGTTTGATCTGCGTGCTTCTTGGATCATGTTTCTGCCACTATACTGTTGTAACATACACTTTAAAAAGGTTCTGTAAACGGGATTCAGAGCATTAAAGGCAGGGTGGGCGATCTTGAGAAACTAGCAAGAGTACACTAGAGTTTGAAAAAAGATCCAGCCGAAAAAATAAGCCTAGTGGTGCCAACTCTTTTCCAATGAAAGTAGCTAGCAGCATCGCAGGCAGGAAGGTAGCCCGTCTAATTGTTAAATTCGGGTCGAATAAAATGATTGGACGGGTTTATTACAGTCCTGCGACAGCCACAGATACCGGATTTTAATTCTTTTTTTTGTCAGAGCATTTGATTTATTGATTGCTGTCGGGATGAAATTCAACTAAAATCCTCTCTCCCTCTCTGTGTGTTGTAATCAGAGTTTCTCTGAGCTTTGTTTACGTAGCCGTCTGGCCACTCATGTATTTTAGTGCCTATGAGTCTCTCTGTTGTGTCTCACTGGCTAGCTAATCGCCACCACTCTGCACTGTGCTCATGCTGCGCAACCCACGGCGTCGTTGCGGAAGTGTAGCGCTCAGCCTCGGGTTCCCCCTCCGAATGCTTTGAAGCTTCGACCGTTGCCATGGTAACCGACCTCCAAATCAGTATTCAAATAGTGTTTTTTTTATAAATATGTAATAATAATAATGTATAAATCCCAAAATAGCCTATGAAATAAGGAATAATCCCACAAGAGTATTCATTATTCATATTCAACATTAATTATTAGTGGTTATTCTCAGACAGATATTGCTGTTTGTTACGTGTAGAGGTGTGTGTGTGTACAGTGGTGCGGCAGCGGCGCTGTTCCGAAGCTTCAAATACCTTTGGATATTTCTAACCAAAGCTTCGAAGCCTAAAAAATGGTATTCTGGCGTCAGTTTGTCGCTTCATGTCACTGGTTTCCGTTGAAAATGGAGCCTGTTGCCGCTCGTAGTGTGAACAGTGTTTTTTGAACATCATATCACAGAGATCATGAGTCAATCGCAGTGTGGGCGGTACTGTGCTGCCTCTCTTGTTCCTTGATTTTCTCTTGATAATAATTTGTTCACCCACATTGGTCATTAATGATCAGCAGTTATCAGTGTTCATTCCTCCTCCTGGTTATAATCTGATGGTCCAGTACAGTATGTTATGTCAGCGTCAGCCTCCGTCGACAGCGAGGGTGGAAACACGCTCGTCGATGTGAGACGATCACTTTGTTCAAAAACACTGACACGCAAACAAAACGAGACAGAAAGACGGACTTGTCAGAGACTTAACAAGATACAGGGGTTGCCATGACAACGGCCTCCACACACACACACCGAGACATGGCATTCTCCCACAGTGCACTGCTTCTTCCCACGCTGCCTTGCTAATGGGTTCCAGAGCCCACTGCTTAGATGTTCACTCATCACTATGGATGAAGGCTTACAAAGCACATGGGCTGTACTTCCAAACATGTGTGTGTGTGTGTGTGTTTCTGTGTGTGTGTGAAACTCTACCATTTATATTTCAGTCGCCTGTTCTGTGTCGGTTGGGTGTATTAAAGTCGGCAGAATGTGCTTGCGTCGGTTCACGCGTCATCTACTTGTACGGTGCGCGGGATGCCATGGCAACTATATAAATAGCTCTGGTACATCTTAAATAACCAATCAGTCAATGAAAATCCTACACTTGAGCCAGGCCACTTTCCGCCCACTCTCCTCCAACTTTCAGCAAAGCTCTCGGCGGAAAGGAGAGTCAGACGGTTGCATCAGATAACCAATAGAACTGGCTGATGTTGCGATCGGATTTACTACCATTTTAGACAACTGGACTGAAAATACACACTGGTTCTTAGTGGAGCAACGAAAACCTGCAGTGGGACGAATGCCTCATCCTGCATTATTAACACACCTACACCGATTACTAGTATCAGTGACTTTCATGGATGATTAGTATGAATCAATGTTGAATTTCAGGGTCTTGTTTTTAAGGCTTTTCAACTGCTAAAATGCTGAAATGTCACCACAGTTAAAGGATGATTCCAATTTAATTCCAGGTCTTGTTTTCATAGTTTTGGCCATCCTTTACTGTACATTGGTTATGATAACATCGTGCTCACCAAAGTAATTGCTAAGATATGGCAAAGTTCAACGTGGAAAACAACACGAGCAGTCAGACGATCAGGTAAAGAATAAGGCTAGGTGATATTCTTTATTTGTTATTGTCAACAAATCCCATGAAAAGACCAAAACCAACAATGTGTCCGTCGCTCAATATTTTCCGACTTCCCCAGCGCGTCTCCGTCTCTCAGCACCGAGCCCATTCACATCTACTGGAGCAACACGTTCTCATCCCAACTCGTCACATACTGACACTTTGTCAGACCCCTCAGCGTCACTCTTCCATCGCCGTAAACACGTGCTCAATGTTGTGAATCAAACAAAAACACTTGCTTCAGGCAGGTTCAGGCAACAAAACCACATTGTTAGGTTTAGGAAAGAACCACATGGTTGGGCTTAAAACTACAACGTTTGCTCAGTGAAAACAACTTCCCACCGCCCTGTTTCTTTTGCTCTTTAAACTACGTCACCACAGTCACTTTCCCTGAGCATTTAATATCGACATGGATGGGTTTACATTGTAGTTAATGGAAAACCTGATGCTTCTCATACCGCCACTAAAGGGTGCCTTGTGCATCGGTATAACGCTAACGGCCATGACAAAGCGTCGGTATTTGATGCCCTGGGAATGAAAACGAGCTGACTGAAGACATACAAGTCAGGAATATTTAGTTTAATTATAAAAAATGAAAAAAAACTGTAGTTGTTAGGAACAATACTCAGTGCAACAGTGTGGCTCACTGATCTGTTTTTAATAGTTTCTGGGCAACAATGGAGCTCTACGGCACAAAGGGATGAGACATATCAGGCTTTGGATACACAGATGATACTTGTTAGTCGGTTCAATTCATTTTGGTTTTGGTCATTTCACGGGATTTGTTGTCAATTAGAAAAATACATCAGTAACATACTTGGTGAGTGCAATGTCATTATTTTTTGGTTCACTCTCACTGCTCTCATAGCGTCATTTTCATTTGCAGGCAGCTGTTTTCAGAAAAAAAATGCTCTTTCTGCTGCCTCCAAGTGGCCAAAAAAAAATCAGTTCTTGCAGGTTTAAATAATCAAAACAAAGACACATATAGGCCAAACATTTAAGGTCAATTACGGAACAAAAAATAAGAGTCGCATGAACACGGTCTCTCTTTCCTGACAGAGGGCCAAGACTTTGCATTGGACACAGTTGTTAAGTGAAACACAGGCATCTGTCTCTTAAGTGGTTTCTTCCTCCACTTCTGATCCCCTGACTCGTTATTTCATCCCTTTCCCCCGCTGAGTGGAGGAAACTCAGCTGACAGGTATTCCCTCAGCCCCTCGCTCTCTCTCTCTGTGCTGAAAGTGATGGTGAGTTAGCCGTAGCGCCGCTTCACCCCGCTGATCCGACACATCCTGAGGGTGTGTGTCTGCGTCAGGTGAGCTCTTAGACTGGGTCGTGACCTTGTAATGGGGTTAAGGACACGCTGACATATGTGGTGGGGGCTAATGGTGCACAAAGTGTGGAAGAAAGCAGCAGAGAAGAGCGTCCAGTGTGCTGTGCATTACTGTGAGAGCATGTCCATTTCAGCTCCCCCTTTAAGTGTGTCTGCGCCTGTCAGATGGACAGTCTAAAGCACCCGTGGGTGGGTGTTGTATGTGCCAGTCTCGGTCTCGCTGCTCAGCACTGCAGTGGGTGACGTGACTCCCATGCACTCTCCCACACTGCAGACTCTACACGCTCTCATCTTGCTTACGCCTCCAGCCGTCGCTCTGTCGCCCCAACCCCTCCCCTCCTTCCCTCTAGTCTCATCTCATCCCTTCTTCTTCCGCTCCCCTGTCAGTCTCCCCTTCTCCTCCCTGCTCTCATTCACTGATACTTGAGCCCATTGATTTGCAGTCTGAATGGGCCAACAGAGGAGATATCCTGCAGTGTGACCTTGGAGCATGCGAGGCAAGGGGAGAGGTGGGTGGAGAGGTAGATAGGATGGAGCGAGAGAGACAAAGTATGGAAAGAGGAAGGCGAGGAATACAAAACTCAAATGATGTATGAGAGTCTCTCTGGGAAAATGAAAGGAAGTCCAGCGCAGACCCTTCAATCGAACCTTTGTGATTACTAATCTCACAGGAACGGATCAGATGCATCAGAAAGATAAAACCCAACTGAGTAACACATTTATCTGCCAAGTATTATTGTGCCAGTCACATGTCAACACTGGTTAATGTAACTGCTATGACTAAATAATAAAAATAAACTTGCTCTCTACAGTTTACAGGATTATAAGTGTCCAAAACAGCCTTTCAGAGTAAAGCTCATCTGAAGTTTACAGATTTATGAGTGCTGATGCAACATGACCGACTGACCCGTCTCCATCATGACGACTTGAAGAAGAAAACCTTTGAAAATGTGCAATCTTAAGATCTTTTCAGACCAAACCGCGAATAATTTGTGCGAATAAATCACACAGCAATTTAAAAAAATCAAACCCATCAATCTCTAGGACTTTTCGCAATGCAGTGTTTTTTTCAGCTGTTTTAATTTCTGTGAATTTCAGATGCCAATAAAAACAAACCAACCAATAAACTAATGAGTTTTGCTCACAGGATCAATAGATTTTCTTGGACGTCAATGTCATTAATTCTGTTTATGGAGCGGACTGCTGCTAGACCGCCCCGCTACAGGTAGCGTGCCAGCCGGCAAGTCGCTCTCTGTATCTTCAGTTATAAATAATAATAATAATAATAATAGTAATTACAATGTCAATGTTATGAATGAACATTCAGTGCTTCAAATTATCCTGTGCAGCCCTAATTATTATTATTATTCTATTGTTATTACCATCAAATGGACGCATATGAACTCACTGTCTTTCCTTGAGAAATCCACAGAGCTCTGGAGGTAAGCTGTCTATTATAAACTGACTATTAATCCTTGTATTAAAGGTCATGTATCACATAATATAAACACATGGGCTACATATGATCCAGTCCAGTCATGAATGATGAAAACCAGCGCAATAAGCTCAGCATTTACACTCGTTACAATAACATGCTTCATAGGAACTGTGACCACGTTGTAACTTTTCTACACAGACCTGCACACTTGGAATAATAACAAGCCCGTCTCCATGGGGGAAAGGGTTGAGTGTGGGTTTATTATAGTAAAAACAACTTACATTTTTGGTGGAGTGCATGGAACCTGAATATTTGTGTTCGTCTTGTTGTGAAAGGTTTGAACCCGAAAAATCAGCAATAAATATTTAGCAGTTTTGTTTAGTTTTCGTCCCCCGGTGTGAAAAGGACTTTACTCCGATGAATTTCATCATTAGAGACACAGTGAAGTTGACTGAAAGGAGTTCCCACAACCCATAAACCACCAATACTGATATGAAGATATCCTGATTTATTAGGGAAAGGTGACGCAACTGGTGATATTGAAGGTAAAAGAGAAGACAAATTGGGTTTTTTAAGTTGGAGCCCATGAAGTACGTCTTTTTAAAGTGGTTTCTATATCAAAGTATCAAATGAAACCATTGTATACAACAAGTTGTCAAGCACATTCTACCATAACCCTGTAAAGCTATCCATTTGTGTTCTTCCCTGATTTTCCCCTGTCCGGACTAAAACCTCTTAAAACTCAAAAACATTTAAAAGTGTTCCACAACTGTCACGACCAGTTGGCACCTTGAAAGCTGCAGCGATGTGATGGCATTATTTTTAATGGGAAAAAGAGGACCTTTTTTTATCATTAATTACTTTTTACGACATTTTGTCATTAAAGGTATGTTGTGTTGGTTCCTGGAGGCTGGAGACCTGTGAGCTATGCACAGTGGGAGGTGTCATTTTTATAAATGATTTATGATCTCTAATCACACTCACAGTAGGACTTTATTAAATATAAGTGGTCAATTAGTTAAAGGCTTCAGAAATAACGTATAAGTGACATATATGTGATGTTAGCATCAGTAGATTAGCGATAGCTTGTTACAGAGAAACAGAGACAATACCAGACAGCATCAGATGAGACCAGAGAAGAGGGGAAAGAGGTATAACTGAGTGTATTTTGGGTCTTTATGATGCTGCGTAAAAGTCTCATTTAATGATAGTGTAACCACTGATTAAGTGAATAAAATATCCAAACATTTGGACAATCATTTCTCCACTGCCTGAGCAGATCAGACTACAGTATTATTATTTACTATACCGGATTGTTACAGCTCAGATTATCAATTTACTCAACTTTTAAATCAAAATATGTTGAAAAATAAATGTGTAAAGGGGGATAAATAGCTAACCGTTTATTTCAAAATTAAAAGATCCTTATAATATAATAACTAATTATAGTTAGTAATTATTAAAAAAAAATCAGCTAAAGATATATCGGCTAAAAAAATGTACATAAATAAATAATCTTGAAATAAATTCATTGTGATCAGGATACACACTGAGCTGGACATTTCACAGCTGTAAAATCAACAAAATCAGTCGGGGCTCTTTGTTTATTTGTTCACCAGCTTGGCGAGTAAATAAACATGTTCTAAATCATGGGGGTTAAAATCACTGAGATTTTCTCCTCCCAGTATAAATCCAGTCTCAAGATATTTACCACCAACGCCAGCTCTTCAGTTTATTCCTATAGACCTGATTGTTGGTTTCCACCCCCCCTCCCTCTCAAGGCTTCTTACCGTCTGCAGCCTGGATGTGGTAGCCGTCCCCGCGGGCCGACTTCACCTCCAGCAGTTGCATGGTTCGGTCCAGCAGGCCGTGGATCACCTCGAAGCCCGGGCTCTTGTTGTAGTAAACGGCACAGAAACGCCGGCTGTTCCTCGCTCCGACATCTGGTTGGTGGGAAGAGGGGGAGGGAGCGTTAGTGAGAACAGAGATAAACCAGCAACTTACCAATAAATCATGTCAACATTAGGTGTTTTATATAAAATACATCGGGCAGTAAGTAGAGCTTATCTCCCGATTCGATACTTTTGCAATACTTGGGTGCTGATTGCGATATTTTGTTAACTTTTTTAACACTAGATCATCGGAAAGAGTTGAATCATACATCATACACTTCTGGGGACTTTTACTTTGGAAAATATCTAAATTGATGGAAGAAATGTTTGATTTTCAGCATGTATGTAGTCAAAGATGTCCTGAAGTCAAATATATCAGTCATTGTCAGAAATAAGTTATTACATTTTTCAACCCAAAAATCAAAGAATAAAGACATTTCTTTCACAATTTAGTTAAGTAATAAGTTATAAGGGACATGTAACATGTTTTATATGTCTGGTGAATATAATCCTATCAATCTTATTTCCATATATGTATATTAAACTGTACTGTTTCTTAACACCTTATTTTGAAAACCGGACCTAGTCGGACATGTGTACTAACTTTGCCAAGTCCGTCGCTAGCGCTCCCCGTCAAGTGTCAATCCCTTTTGATATAAGGAAGATAACCATCATTTTTTTCTTATATGTTTTAGAAATAAATCAAGTCTACAATAGTTGTCTCAAACTCTTTACTAAAATTTATAATAAGACACTTTGTTCAGATTTCTCACAAGTATTTAAATTTAATCATTGTAAGCAACAATTCCAACAGAATTTCAGCATCCTGGTATGTAAATAATGTTTCAGACACTTTTCCAGCCCAACAAAGAAAAAACGAAGTACTTATTTATTCTCCATTACCCCTGTAGATTACACCTTCACCAGCTATTAACAGCATCTGTATAAAAACTATCAGTGAGGCAACAGCGTTCCACCAGTTTTAAAGGTGTGTTCGGTACAGCGTGTCATGTGATTCCTACCTTTGGTCTCGTCCTTCAGCACCACGTCAGATATCTCAAACAGTTTGAGGGGAAGAGGCATCTTCCTGTTGGCAGCGATGGTTTTCAGCAGGCCTGGCAGCAAGGTGGTGCGCGCCACCTGGTGGTGACAAACAGTGATGAAGATGGATACACAGCTACAATCTTTCAGAGAGGACAAGATCGCCCTCTTCTGGAGAAATAACACTACAACTTATGAGAGCGAGGAAACACCTTCTGCATCACTTAGTTTCTGCTTGTTTTTAACACTTTTCAGAACATTCCTACGTGAATGTATATTTTATGAAATCAGGATTTTTTTTCCTCATTTTTAAACATATATGTACATAATGTCATTTTTACTGAGAAAACTGTATGGAAGTAACAAATTAGTATAATTTTCTTAATGTAATGTCAATAAAAAAAACATATTTCAACATCCAAATTATGTCACTGGATATTGTTTGCAGTGCATCCTAATCTGCAAGCATACTAGTTAGTTTGAGGCTAGAAGATTGGTTTCACTTCTTTACACAATCTCTATTTTTATTTTCTCCTTTACCTGGAACTCAGCCGTCTTGGGGTTGGCGATATGAACCGCCCCGGTCTCTGAGATCTTCTTTCCAATCTTGTCTGCTATATCCTCTGCAGAACACTACAGGAAAAGAGAAATTGTTAAGCAAGGTGATGTAACTTTGTGGCTACAAGTGACGGGTTATGGGATAATGCTAAATGCTACTGAACTGTAACGGTCATAAAGTTAGCGAGCTGACTCAGTAATGCCTGTTACAGCAGCTACAGCAGTGTTTACCCAAAGTTTGCAAACATTAGCAAACATTAGTTAACATAAGCTACTGGTCATACCATGCCAAACAAGGCTGTAGCAGCAAAACCCCCGAGGGTGCATTTTACTGCTTATGAATTCAGCTTTTCATTTATAAGATGAAGACTGTGTTATTTCTTCTCTCAAGAGATGCACGTCTTGGTGTGTTTTCCTTACTAGGGCAAAGTTGAGGGCCTCCGTGAATCCAGCAGCTGCTAGGTCTTGTCTCAACAGCTCCGTCAGTTTATTCAGTTGGAACTGTAAACACATAGATCAAACACATAAGAACACACACCGTGTTTGAGGAGAGATAACGATGATATTTGGTTAGACACAGACGCAAACAGGCACCTGGTTGGCTATGGTGTAGGTGCGTGGCGTGGTATAGGTGATGTTGTTGAAGCCGTAGGCCATGGCGGCGTCCTCCATGATGTCACAGGCGTGGATGACGTCTGAGCGCGTGGGCGGGATCTCCACCTCGATCTCATCGCCGACACCTGTAGCCTGCGAGCGCAGACACATTTTGGTCAGCAGCTGGGCGATTTTCTCAGTTGACTCGCTGTCGGGAGAAAACAAACAAACACACACCGCTCATTAAAAAGTCAAGTTTCTACAGTAAGTACTCTAATGTGTGAAGTTTATCTTTGTTGACACGTTCTCAGAGAGGTGTTGAATCAACAACGTGGTAGTGATACTGAATTAGACTGCAATATATGGAAAGGTGTTTCTAATATTCTGTCCTCGTCATATAAAAATGAACATTACAAGCTTCATGAAGAAAAGACTTGCTGCAGGGCTGCTGTTCTAGACTGTGTTAGATAGTTCAGGTAAGGTGTTCCTAATCAAACTGGTAAGTCTGTGAATTTGAATGTTGATGCAAAACTTGTGACAAATGCAAAATGAAATGCATCTTAGGCATTTACCTCGAGACACTTTCCATATATTTTACTCTTATCTTGTTCTATTATACAGAGAAGGTCTGACTCACTTGATGCCAACTTTTCGGTTGATGAACCCGCTGGACAACTTCTCCTTCCTGTAAGCCAGCTCCTAAAGAACAAACCAGGAAACAAAACCAGAGAATTAGGACGCAGTAGAAGAAATTCATGTCACATTAAAGTAGCAATATGCAACGTTTCCCGTCCCCCCCTAGCGTTTCGCAAAGTCTGCCGTAAAGACAACCGGATCACTTTCTGTTTTCCTCAGAGCCGACTACTACTAATCATTTTAGCAACTTATTCAGACTATCTGAGGAAAAAGCAAGAAATATATTCAAATATATTGCAGTTCATTCCCAATGCTGCTCAGAGTAATCACAGTCCACAGCTCTTCTGCCAACAGCACGCCGTGTGCAGGCAGTTTCTCCCTCGCTGCAACCGAGACAACCACTAAGCTATATCATCATCATCATCATCATCATCATCATCATCATTTATTTATTTATTTACATCTCAGAGTGATCATTGAGGGCAGGCCCTCATCTACAATGATGCCGAGTTAAAAAACAATCAGATAAACAAAACAAAGTTAAACAATTGCAAATGAATGTGCGATGACGTTACCAATATGCAAATGACCATATGATGTCATCTGCAGACTTTTAGAGTTAGTGCTAGCTACTTTCATTGGATAAGAGTTGGCAACACTGCACAGGACACACTGTAGTTTGTTTCCACGGCTTAGTGCCGAAAATTGAGCCTTGATTTTCCCAGATCGTGACCTGAAGAAGTGCATAGTAAAAGCAAGGCTTATAGGAACCAATCTAAACTCTGATGATGTCATTATTCTATAGCCATTACATTGTGCAATCAGCGTTTACTTCATAATGATAAATTAAAGCAAATAGCTTGTCTACTGCCACTTAAAAAAAGGACACAGCACAAGATGATTGTAGTGAATACATTACTGGGTATTTGCAGGTTTTGCCGTCAGGGTACACCACCTCAGCCTCCTCCACCCTGAGAGAGCAAGAAACAGAAGAAAATATCACCCTCACTGTAAGATTTTTAATATTGTAAAATGTTAACGTCTTCCAGGGTCTTGCCTTAATGAGACGAGAGCATCATTAAGCAAAATTAAAATAAATAGTTGATGAATAAACCAAGTGTGTATATAGCCTGTGCTTGCATTACTCTGATTTCATGTGTTTTAATGTGTAAATTTAATATGGCAGGCTGAATACCCATGTGCCGTCCTCTTTGTCGACCTTTTTTTCCTCTAACACCTCCAGGCTTTCCCCGGTAACCCTGTGATTAACGTCACAAAGCTATTTTTTTTTCATGTTGAATGACTTATATCTAAGAAACTTATAAGCACATTTCTGGTAAACAAGATTTAAAGTGGTGCTTTTGTGTGATTCTTTGTGGAGAAACTCAGTTTTACAGATCTGTTGATTAAATCAACTAATCGATTAGTCGAGAAAATCATATGAGTGTAAGTCGACTAAGAATTTCGTCTGCGAGAGAGCCCTCAAGGACTTCACGATTTGAGAGTGGGAAAGCCCTAAACCCTCACGGACATTGCAGAAATGCACCTCCAAGTCTGTGAGTCTGTGAGTGTGGACATTGGGACTGGGCCTTCCAGTTATTGTCCATCTCCATGGAGATGACAAAGTGGTATTTGAGCCAGACTTACGTGAAAGGCTGTGAACAATACTCGCTGAACATGGTCACCATCATGTCCAACACGGTCTTTGCCTGGAGAGAACAAGAGAAGAAGAGTTGAAGTCAGTTTTCCTTGATAACACTGACTGAACAACAGATTAATGGGACTTCTCCTCTCAGCCGTACCTTGGTCAGGTCTGTGGCCGTGCACTCAACAAAGACGTTCTTTGTCTTTAGGGTGATTTTTGAATGATCACCTGGAAAACAAAAAACATATTTAATATTATGAGACTGACATTTCTGTCAGTCAGATGTTTCCAAACTCACAATCTTAGAAAAATACTGATAAAGTATCTATTGTGTGTAACAGAAGCAGAAAACAAAGCCAGATATGAAGGCAGACACATGAAGACAGAGACAGAACTCACCATTGATGATGGGAGGCATGGACAGCACGATGCCGTTGCTGTCGTAGATGACGGGGTACACAGGCTTGTCTTCAATGATGTGGAGGAAATGCTTCAGGTGGCTGTCTGTCTGTGTGAGTCAGAAGAATAACAACAGGTTAGCGCCTCTCAATAAGACAAAACTGTTCTTCTAACCAGCCAGTGAGCTGCTCACCTTGTAGAGGCTCATGAGCTGGGTGGCGGTGTACTCTTTGGTCTGGTTGAGGGGTTTGAAGCTGATGTCTCCAGGAGGTTTGGCTGTGTATGTGAAAGGACCAGAGATGGTGTCCAGGTCATGGGTCCCGATGGCCACCAGGCTCCTCTTCCTGCACAAACATGGTTATAGGAGGGATTTGAGAGGACATCATTAAGCAGAAGGTGACAGAAGGAATTCAACATATGCGGCTGTACTTGATGTGTAAGAGCTAATCTGACCTGCAGATGTTTTGGTGGAGTTTATCCTGCAGCTCGATGAAGCTGTCATAGCGCTCCTGAGTGAAGGTGATGTTCCTCAACACTGCTGCCACTGCGTGGGGTCGCACTGCCGCCGTCTGCACAGAATAAACGTATTAACTGTGGTTACCACGGTAATAATACACACATTTATTTGATTCATAGACAAAACTAATGATAGCTTCTTCAGGCCACTAAAAACAAATGATGAATGTTACCACCCACCTCCTTAGTAATAATCAGCTTCTGAGGCTCCCCGCTGGCCGGGCTAACACGTCTGTAGCGAGGTGCCTCCAACCTGCAACACAAATACAATCTCTGTAGCAACAGTGAAGCAAGTCTGCAAGCATTACACACATAATTGAGTATTTTAACAAGCCTGACACAACCAAAAACACACCTTAATCCTCAAGAAAGCTTAAATATCAAAACATAGTCATACATTTTACTCCTTAAAAGGGATAGTATGACGGTCGGCACGCCCCCAGTTTGGAGAAGCTGACAGGAGTTACTGCACGGAAGCAAAGCAATGTAGTGCTGTGGAGTATTATTGTTGGCGGGGACCTGGAATGGTTATCTATGCTCTCGCCAAAGCAATCAGACTCCATTGAAAAAAACCCTGCATTTTTACCTCACAAAACAAGGGAGTTGCTGGTCTACTGCTGCTTCAATCGGTTAGTTTGTTTGTGTTTTTGTGTGACTTTGGTTAGTTTGGATTCACCAAAAATGCACAAAATGCAGTTTTTTCCAATGGAGTCTGGTGGCTTTGGCAAGAGCATACAGTAGGTGGATACAACGGCTTCAGTTCCCTGTCGGAAAGGGCTATATGACAGCAAAGTAAAGTGGTGAAAATATTGTAAATATAGCGTTCACTTAAACTGATTTTTTTAGGTGGCTAAAATATGTTTTGCTACTGCCGCCGTGCTGGTACTCCTGTCTGTTTCTCCAAACTGAGGGCGTGCCGACTGTCATCTAGTGGAGGTAATACACTGACTATGGACAAGTACCTCATACAACCCCACTTCAAAACACCCGAACTATCCCTATACGTCGTCATACTTCTCTGTTGTGTCACCACTGAATGAAGTGACCATGTTGTCCTTCAGTTTAATTGTAGCAACCACAGCAGTATGCCAGATCTATACAGGATACCACTCACTTATTCTTGAAGACCTGCAGCCCACGGACCAGACCCTCCAGACACAGCAGGTCGTAGCGGTTAGCTGGTACATCGATCTTGTACAGGATGACGTCAGACGCTCCCGATGCCTTGGAGTCACCCTGCTCTCGGCTGATTATTTCCTTCTCTGAGGTCTGGAATAAGGTCAGAAACGAGTTCACTGGTTAGATGTTGTAGCTCAGAGGATGTTTTTGACACAAAATGTACAAGCAGACCTTTTTCACATTGAGCAATGTGATTTGTCAAACACAGGTGAAATGGGTTTTCTTTTGATTATCTATTTATTTACTTTACTTTTGCTATGACATGTCAAACTGTACATGAGAAGTCAATTGTAATAATGACAAAGGACACACAATAGTTTACACTATGGTTTGATCTCTTTTAACAAAGTTTACTCACAATTTCATCCAGCTCCAGCCCAAATTCAAAGCACAGCTCGTCAAACTCCTCATCAGCTAAAACAAGAAACAAACAGTCATCACTAAAAACAGCTTTTTATATCGTCAAGTACCAGCGATGTAAATCTATATAGTCTGTAATCTATATAGAAAACATGGATACAATTGGCATTGATGTTTTAAACTGCTGACCCCATATTACATATAATTCACAACTTATACTTATTTTTTTTTGTTTATAATTTATTATTTTTAATTGACTTATCTTTTTGTTTTTTGGTCCTTTCCTTTTTCCTTTTTTTTTGTTATATTTTTTTTGTGTTGTGTTTATTGTGTATGTGTTTCATTTATGTTGCTATCCGATTTAATTCATTTATATGTATAAATGTAAATGTTCATGAAATTAACTCTGCTTATTTAATGGTGCAGTAATATTGTTATAGGGATGGGGGATGGGGGGGTATATAATTTGTTTGTACAATTATTTCTGTGATTTATTGGATTTTGTACAGAATACCAATAAAAAGACTTTGAGCAAAGAAAATAATAAATAAAAATTCCCACACTATAACCAACTGCAGTATTAATGTGATGTGTACAGTAATGCATCAATAAAAATAAACCAAAAATATAGATTATTCTGACATGGGCAATTCTGCATAAGAAGTACTTTTACTTTTGATACTATAAGTATATTTTGATTCAAATGCTATTGTACTTTAAAGGTCCCATATTAAGCTCATTTTCAGGTTCATACTTGTATTTTGTGTTTCTACTAGAACATGTTTACATGCTGTAATGTTAAAAAAAACATTTATTTTCCTCATACTGTCTGCCTGAATATACCTGTATTTACCATCTGTCTGAAACACTCCGTTTTAGCGAATTTGATGGAATTACAACAGAATTGTGTTGCTAGGCAACAGCTTGGGTCCATGTGTACTTCCTGTCAGCTGATGACATTCACATACACTGCAACCAGGAAAATAAACTGGGACACATTTAGAATGTTTACGTTGAAATCTGTGTGAAGGGTCTAAATATTGTATATTTGTGACATCACAAATGGGCAGAAATCCTGACGGCTTGTTTGAAATGCAGAGTTTATGAATAAGGGCTGTGTGTATTTCTCTGTGAATTGAGCGTTTCGATACTTTCACAGTATTTATATAGAACTTAAACCTGATTTATAATAAAAAAAACTTTAAAACTCCACTTTTTTTGTAATATGGGACCTTTAACTGAAGTAAGATTTTTGAATGCAGGGTTTTTACTTGTAACAGAGTATTTTCACACTGTGGTATTAATGCTTTTATTTAAGTAAAGGATCTTCTACAAACAGGCAGCTCTCTATCTTCCCACTGCTGGTCCTGAACAGCTCAGGTTTAAATGACAGGAGAGGAAATGATGCAATCAGGTTGACAGAGATGTCAGAGCACTAACTAAGTCTACTTTCTTATTGCCACAAATATCAGCAAAAATAAGTTAATATTAAAACTGATATGTGGCACGAATTTCCTTTTTAAAATATGTATTATTCTCATTGAAAACGTGTTTAGTAAAGCCAGATCCTCAGGTAGCCTGTGCTGCTAACCATCAAGCTAATGATGTCAGACACTACTCTGACTTCCTCTGGTCTCTTTTAGAGCCTAAAAGAACATTTAATTGCCAGGCAGACACTTTGTCCATTACTTGAATATGTTGTAAACATGACTTACTGTATGTTCTGCCCAAAGCTTTGAAGAGAAGATCTCTTTTCACTCCGACAGTCGGCATGTTGGCTGCTAATCCTGCTCAGCACACTGGAGAAAGGACCCCAGGAGCCGGCTTTAGCTGCCTGGAGCGGTGCCTGACTGAAATACAGTTAAAGGTCCCGTATTATAAAAAAGTGAGATTTTCATGTTTTTTTATTATAAAGCAAGCGTAAGTCCTATATAAATACTCTGAAAGTATCGAAACGCTCAATCCACAGGGAAATACACACAGCCCGTATTCAGAAACTCTGCATTTGAAACAAGCTGTCAGGATTTCTGTCCCTTTGTGATGTCACAAATATACAATATTTAGACAGAGGGTAAATACAGGTATATTCAGGAAGGAAAAATAAAGTTTTTTTTAAAACATTAAAGCATGTAAACATGTTCTAGTAGAAACACAAAATACAAGTATGAACCTGAAAATGAGCATAATATGGGACCTTTAAGTTAGAAACATACACAAATGATTTGTGGATACAATATTTACATTTGTGACAAATGTCATTAATGCCAACAGAAATTAACCAAAGATAAAAGATAATAACTATGTATTATTTTGCATGGTGACTACATAACTGCATTATATTAATTACTTCTGAACATTAAATTATTATTAAATTGAACTAATGCAATCTTTATGTATCTATTTATTTTGTTGTTGTTTTTAATCCATTTTCTTTATCTAATATATGATTATATCTAATACATATGATTATATCTAATATATGATTATATCTAATATATATGATTATATCTAATATATGATTATATATATATTAATATATATATAATGAATGAAAATCAAAAATCAAATAATAATCAAATAATCAAAAACAGTATGCAGTATCTGTTTATTTACAGTTGTGTGTGAAAGAGATTAGCTGACATGGAGTAAACATGGACCAAAGCTGTTGCTTAGCAACGCAATTCTGTTGAAATGGTCTATAAAATATGGTGCATTAGTTGCTGTAGATTAAACTACCAAACTGTTTAAAAAGCAGTTTAAATGAGCACAACCTTAAACATCTACAGCAGTAAAAAGTAACATACACATTAATGCAACAGGAATATTGATCCAAAAACAAACACAGACTGGGAACATTTTATTGCACAATGACTACCTTTACATTTGACTGATAGCACTTGTACTGACGTAAAGTTCTGAATGTAGGACTTTCACTTGTAGCGGAGTTTTTTCACAGTTTGGTATTAGTAAATGATCTGAATACTTCTTCCTCCACTGCATACAGGACTAATACTGAATAACAGAGTGTAGTGCTCTCATCTCATCAATATTATTTGTGAGCCTGAGGAGAGCAATCTCAATGGAGTGTTTCTGGTGAAGGCCAGATTGGAAATCAAAAATGTATTGCTATTATCCAGTGTAACAGGGTCATTATGTACCCTATGTTTATCTGTTTTTTATAATTACACAAAATGGTTGTAGTTGCACTTTATTATGAATGGGAGAACCTCCAAACTCCAGGATATGTGAAGTTCAGAGCCCCTCCTCCTTCATTTCTTTTTCTGTGGTCCTAACTATAAACCCCCTCTGCCCTTTTGTACAACTATCCTGTGGGAGAGCAGCCGGAGCGAGCATGAGCTTTGACATGGAGGTTCTGTTTGCCTTTGTGTTTGGCAGAGAATAAACAGACGCCATATATGACCCGGGGTCACGGTGTCCTTTCTAAACAACACAACACAACACAGAAGTCCACCGGTTACACCAGCACGTCTAAAAGTTGCCTAGAGACCACGTTTTCGAGGACTCTACACAAGAAACAGAGCTTAAGATGTACATAGAAGTCTATGACAGCAAAGAATCGGTAGGTAACGAGCTGAATGTGCTTGAAATAATGACGCAGACAGTATCAAGGAAGTTATTCACAATAACAACTATGAGAACAGATTGTGGCGGAGCCCCGGACTCCAAGTCGACTTCAGGTGTTGGGGGTCGGTACTGACTTCAAGCCAGTTACGGTAACGGAGGTCCGAGCCAACACCTGCTCCCCATGCCTAGTCGGTGGTCCGGCCGACACCTGTCACACTGTCTGGCCGCAGAAGCCCCAAGTCCCTGTCCGGCTCACCACTAGACCAACCTACAGCTGGATCATCAGTCGCCAGCTGCCCTCCGTGGCCTCAAGACTCCTTGGCCAAGTTCCAGTGTAATTCCGTCACCATGGCTGTGTTCTAGGGGGTCCCTTCACTGTCTTTGGCCTCCTGAGGGGTCCCTTCACTGTCTTTGGCCTCCTGAGAGGTCCCATCACTGTCTTCGGCCTTCTGAGGGGTCCCGTCACTGTCTTCGGCCTTCTGAGGTATCCTGTCATCGTCTTCGGGCTTCCGATGGGTCCCCCGTCTGTGACCTTCCTACAGAGGGGTCATGCAGTTGCCGTTGTCTTCCTGCTCAACCTCTAGACGTCTCATGCCGACGCCCTCCTGACCAGTTTAACCTGTCGGCTCTGCCCTCGGGCCGTCCGCCCGTTTCCCTGCTCCGCCTGTAACTGTCTTGTTCCCATGTTTCAGGTTATTCAGCATTCCGGTTGTTTCGGTTTTATTTCTATTAACAACCTGATTTCGTACTCTGAGCTGTCAGTCTTTTTTGTTAATAAATCAAACTGTTCCTGCTGCCACGTCTTCAATTCATTCTGCATTTATGGGTCCAAACTTGCTTTCCTGAAACGTGACAGTTACAGATATTTTACTTCACGTTAACATTATCACCATCAGCATTGTATGCCGAGGGTTGTTCCACTTACTGGAAAAACTGGATGACAAGCTCACGCCCTTCCCCCAACAACTCCCATGTGTGTGTATGAAAAATACATGTCAACATACATATGAGGTACATTTTCAGTTAGGTCTTTGGTAACTTTGCATGTGTAGAAGATGCATGTGTGTGTATGAAAAATACATATAAAGAAAATGACTTGCTCCCGCACACACTTTCCTCTGCTTTATTAGTCAACGTTTCGGTCAACAAGGACTTCATCAGGACATTAAGAACATTAAGAATTAATGTTTAATTCTTACATTCTTACATACAGTACATATTGGAGGGGATCTACTCCCAGCACCACAAACAATTTTAACAATGTGCATGTTTTCCTCTCCTTGAAAAATACATATCAACATACATTTCACATAGGCCCTTGGTAACTGTGCATGTGTAGAAGATGCATGTGTGTTTTTTTTTTGGGGGGGGGGGTGGGGGGGGGTTTTTAATGGCACCATCT
>CAKAOH010040802.1:0-10966 GCA_916701665.1 Sebastiscus tertius | reverse complement strand
CCCCCCCCCCCCCCCCCCCCCCCCCCCCCCCCCCCCCCCCCCCCCCCCCCCCCCCCCCCCCCCCCCCCCCCCCCCCCCCCCACGAAGGGCACCATCTGAGTCAATGCAGACAAATCTCAGTAGGAAACTGTGTCAAGCCACTATACTACAAACTGGATGAATAGTTTCACCAGTTCTAGTTCTGCATGCCTTCTGACAGATTAACCCATGCAGTCACCTCGAGACTTCCTGACGTATGGCCCAGCCCCTAGCACGCGCCACCTCCAAGAGTCCAATCATAACGCAGAGAATGCCTCGTGCACTCTCCCCCCCTCCATCCATCCTCGCACAACAACACGACGCGCGTGTCACTTCAGCAGAGAGCAGTATGAGCGTGTAGATGAGAGCTGCTGGATGTTGAGAGTCTCTGCTGCTGCAGTCTGATGATCTGACACCTTCTCAGGTAAGCTTCTATGTCGGTTTGTGATGCGCGTTTATACCCAGATGTGCCAGATGTGCTGCGTAAAGCTGCCCAAGGAAGACCGAGACAACTCTGGAACAAACTTTATTCTAATAATTAAAACACTTCTCATGTGCTGTTCAAATAACATGCATGTTTAAAACTACGATCTCGCTGCTAAGTTTCTAGGCTACATGACTTTCTTTAGACAGGCTGTATTGTATTAAATTCATACATAATAACAAAAACAAAACAAACATAACAGGTAATGTCTTTAACGTGTCTGTAAAACACTGTTCCAACTCATAAAATACTGCTAAAAAAAACACAACTTAAGAGACGTAATGCAATAGTGCCAATGTTTTTTAACTTTTTAGCTATTACAATATCTGTATGTATATATCTATATGTTGTTGATGTGTTTCTGGACGGAATGCAGTAATTACCTTTAAGACAAGCGCCTTAAACACACAGTTTTAAATAATACAGATTAAATAAAATGTACAGCAGTCAAAAAACATGTTGCAACACGTTTTGAAATACTTTGTTTTTAAATTCTAAAGCTGAAGATATCTTGTTTGTTGTGGTGTGTTTGACAGTCTTTAGTGCTCTTGGATGCTGCAGCTGGAACATCTGTGGCTCGTTGAGACAACCATTATAATATAATGGCATCTAAAATCCTCCAATATGTTGTTCTCATTTTAATTAAGGAATGATTCATAAGCGTCATATGGTTTTTCAGTGTTTCTGCATGTGAGCACTAGCTCATTGCAATGAGCATATTTTTACATGGAAGTGAGCTTTTATAAAGATCAGCACACTTTTTTTTTGAATTTTGTTTATTTATTATTTTTTGGAAGACATATTTAGAAAATTATGAAATGCAGACCAGTACACATACTATATATGTGTTTCAATTAGGGCTGTCAATTGATTAAAATATTTAATCACATTTAACCTCAAATTAATCACATTTTTTATCTGTTCAAATACACCTGAAAGGGAGATTTGTCAAGTATTTAATACTCTTATCAACATGGAAGTGGGCAAATATGCTTCCTTATGCTAATGCATGTATATATTTATTATTGGAATCAATTAACACAAAACCTCACAGTCCTCACAGGTACTGCATTTAGCATAAAAACAATATGCTCAAATCATAACAGCAAACTCAACAGCTGTCAGTGTGTCAGTGGGCTGACTTGACTATGACTTGCCCCAAAACTGCATGTGATTATCATAAAGTGGGCATGTCTGTAAAGGGGAGACTCGTGGGTACCCATAGAACCCATTTACATTCACATATCTTGAGGTCAGAGGTCAAGGGACCCCTTTGAAAATGGCCATGAAAGTTTTTCCTCGCCAAAATTTAGCGTAAGTTTGGAGCATTATTTGGCCTCCTTCACGCCATCTAGCATGACATATGTGTATGGTACCTATGGATTTCTTAATTTTTTTGTCTCATATGATGCCAGTATCTTCACTCTAGCTTTAAAACTGAGCCCGCTACAACCTAAAAATCACAAGTTGTGTTAATGCTTTAAAGAAATTAGTGGTGTCGAGACAAATTTGCGTTATCGCGTTAACTTTGACAGCCCTAGTTTTAATCAAATCTGTGTCTCCTCACCACAACCGCAAGCTGCTGCTTGCCACTTTTAAGATCTATTTACACAACTGAAGTGAACTGGTCTGTGACAGCGGATATGAAATGAGAATATCAGAGTGGAGTCCCATAAACTACAGACAGAGATGCTATTGTCTTGCAAGGATGGTCCGATGTGATTTCACAACACACAGACAGACAGACACTCTTCCTCCTTGGAAGCCATAATATATCTCAGAAGTGCATCTGCATAGGGCTAGGCGATATGGCCAAAGAATCCTATCCTGATAAAGATAATTACATATCTCGATAACAATATATATCCCGATACAGTATGTTTTTCTGGTAAATAAATAAATAAATAAATAGTCATATGAAATAACCACATGATAAAGACCATTTTTGTATAGCCCTGTGTGAATTAAATACTTGACAAATGAAAAATACAGAGTAGTTTCTCACTTTAAGAACTTGAGTGCAAACATATGAACATATGTTATGTGATAGAAACGTATAGAAAATAGTTTTGATGATATATATCGTCATATTGCTCAGCCCTAAGCCTGCATTATTATTGTGTTATAAATATATTCATGAGTCTGTTGCTAGCTGTTGTATAAATAGAGCAGAGGAAGGAACAGGTTGGTGGCTGCTATGTCTGCCAGTAGTTTGTGTCACCATGTGCACACAAAAGCAGAGAAAAGCTGCACCCTGATCCACATAATCCAACCAATTGTGTTTCACTCTCAAGGAAATTAAAACTCTTCAGTTGTGTGTTGCAAGCTTTTGATTATATCACTATTTGAAATACACTTAATGTGTGCAAATCTGTCCTGCACACATGTACAAACACACATCTCCTCTTTCCGTTTCACACACACACACACAGTCTGACCCTTGAGACCGAGTTGAATGTCACCGCGTCGTTTCGCCACAATGGCCATGTTGAACTTTCTGCAAGTCTACGAGGCCTGCCTGCTGAGCTGGGTGGGTGAAAGCACGATGACGTCGCCACACAAAAGACTCCATTCACACAATCTGAGGAAGCAATGGTTCCCTCGTACACACACAAACACACTAGCTCACCCCACCGCTATGTCACAATATTACCTAATTAATCCAGTGAGTGGAGGCTGCCTGCAAAGCGCCTGCTTATTGCATAAAGACACCCATTGAGCAACTACTAGTGTACATACTGCGACTACCAGCTTCCTATGATAGGTCAGAGATTAGGGTTATGCTTGTTTGTGTATTGCTGTGGTGCTAAATAGGGAGCTAGGCCTTTTTTAAAATAAAGTTATGTATACATATATGTATATAACTTTATTTTTCCAAGATATGAGCCACCATCATGATATACAACCAAGGTAGACAAGAAAGAAAAGAATATAAATATACCAACAAAAAAGGATATAATAATAATACCAATAATAATAATAAATATAAATATAAATAAATACAATACACACAACAAACAAAAACATAATAATAATAATAATAATAATAATAATAATAATAATAATAATAACAATAATAAATAAATAAAAACAAAAAAGTAAATTTAAAAAACACATATCAGAAATAATAAATGCTAGGCCTTTTACAGAGAGGAGAGGAGTTGAATTAAATAAATGCATAAAAAAACAAAAGAAATATAATACAAATAAATTAAATAATTAAATACATAACAAAACAAAAAATATAATAATAATAACAATAATAAATAAATAAATAAACAAAAAAAAGCAAAATTAAAAACACACTAAAAAGGTTACAGACAGATTATATTAAAAATAACAAAAGCTAGGCCTTTTGCAGAGACAGAAAGGAGTTGGGCTTGTTAATCAGGTTGTGTGTGGTTGGATGTCTTGGGAAGTGTCAGGCCCAGCCTCCTTATCTAAACAAGGTTTCAACTTGTTTCTTCTGGTCTGTAAACAGCTAATCAGGGCTGCAAGTGATCCATATCAATGAAAAGGAAGACTACAGGTGCTTATGATTGTTGTTTTACTCACACAGATGCATAACGCAGTGGGATTACAGGTGGACCTCCATGTTTATTCATGCATAAATGCCTTTTAGCTCTCACAATTCAAACAATCTCCTCCCCTCTATGACTGCATCACCTTATCTCCAATAGGACTAGTGGAACCTGCTACTGCACACAATACCACCCCTCACTGTTAAGTTGTATTATCAAGGCGTAGTGCTGAAACAGTTTGTTGATTGTTTAACAGAGAATTAATCATCAACCATTTCTTTATAATCGATGAATTGTTCAGGACACTTTTCAAGCAGCTAGGCCAAACATTTACTGGTTCAAGCTTATCAGATGTGAGTTTTTGCTGCTGAGTTTAGTTTACTCATCTAAAGGACTACTATTAACCCTGTGAGGACAGTTGTGTGAAGTTTTCTGTGGCTCTGAAGGGAGCTTTCCAAAGCATGAAAAAGAAATTGTAACTGAGAGCTTGAGTTACAAAATTGGGGTGTGAAGTTTGAAGTTGAGACATAGGTGCTATACATAGACTGTATATAAGAAGTGGACGTAGTCTCCATGATGTCACCCTTTGGTTTGTAGACTACGGTTTTGAAGCCTTGAGTTCGGCATTTTGGCCGCCGCCATCTTTTTTTTGGAACCAGAAGCGACACGAGAGGGTGGAGTACAACAAGTACAACCGAACGCTGAATAAGACATTTTCAGGCGACCAAACAGTTTATAATTAACTTTCATGAACTGAAAACACACTGTGAAAGGGTTAAAGTTGTAAGACGAAAACACGGACAACTCCCAGACTGGACAACGCCGTGGTAGCGACCTGTCAATCACAAGGTAGCCACGCCCTAAATCATCCCCTTCTTTATGGTCTATTTGACTCTAAATGGGACCATCATTTACTAAATGAACATCATGTTGTATTGAAGAAGACTTGAAACTACTGATTGAGACCATAAACTCATGTTTACAATGTTTACTGAGGTAATAAATCAAGTGAGAAGTAGGCTCATTTCCTCATAGACTTCTCTACAATCAGACTTCTTTATGCAACCAGAGGAGTCACCCCCTGCTGGCTGATAGAAAGAATGCAGGTTTAAGGCACTTCCACATTGGGGTCTAACAAAACAGATTGCATTATGGGAAATCTAGGTTCCAGTTTTTCCAGTTTGACCCATGTTTAGGGAGAAAACAAATTGAATATTTTTGACTAACGCTGTTTTGCTTCGTCAGAGTAAATCTCTCTCCAAGTGCAATACTAAATTGTCGGAGTACCCCTTTAACATCTAATCAGATTGAGTCTTTACTAATTACTCTTCAACATTCAGTTTCAAAATGAGAAACCCAGTAATTGAGCTGGTAGTTTGCAAAAGATAAATGAAATTAAAACGGTGGGTGAATTTAAAGCTGATCTTGCAGCCTGATAATCTTTTACAGCAAACCTCAAACTTCTGCTCATTGTCAAAAGAGCAGTAGAAGTTGAAGTCTGCCAGCAGCATGCTCTGTTGATGCTCTTTTCCTCTACTCTTTTACCTCAGTTGCCCAGACAACTCCTCTCTGGCCTCCATATCTTCAACCTTGACTTTCTGCACAAAAAAAATAAGAATTGCAAGAGACAGTGGAACCAACAAGCAGTGGATGTTAGTGGGCGGTGGGATAAAGCATCTCAGGGTGCAGGTTTGGTAAGCTGTAGTTTCCTGTGATGATGCAAGGCATCCAGGCTGGGAAACAAGACACCAAGCAGAACAACAGCACCCTAGAGTCCACATCCCACAGGGGAACAGATGGTAGTCTAGGAGAGCTGCTGGTAAAACCCCTGATTTATTTATGAGTCTCAAAGGGACACTTGAAGGATGAGTGTATTTGGGCGACAAGCGCACCTCCGTGTGCAGTTTGGGGTGGGGGAAGGATGTGATGCTTCAGGGGAGCAAGATGATCATATGAATAATGAACTACTGCTGCTAGAATAGACCGCCAAATAACAAATAACAGTTTGGAGCGTTATTTAACGTCTTTCTCAAGTCTCTAGCTATGACATGGTTGGTACCAATGGATTCCCCAGGTTTATATAGTTTCATATGATAGCATAGTTGGTGCCCGCTACAACCTAAAAATCACAAGTTGCATTAAAGAAATTAGTGGCATTAGAACGTATTTGCGTTAACGTGATTATCGCGTTGACTTTGACAGCCCTAGTTGTTATTATACAAGTATAGAGAACCAATGCTAACAGGAAACCTGTCTGCCACGGTGATAAGATAACCATTAACTCTGATCTCTGTTCAGGACTCTGGACAGCTCCTGAACTCTGCCAGCACCTTTTGTATATAGTCTCCCATCATCGCCCTACAGTAGTAGTTTGTATTGAGTATGTGATTCTGTGTCCAAAGATAGAGTATTGTTACAATCTGAACTAAGACGTGAGATGAAATTTAGTAAAAACACTCATACAGTACATTTGCGGAGATGTGTGGCAGTCCAATCTGAGCAATACCCATCACAGTCTCTCTAATCTTACGTCATGTAGTGTAATGTGTACAGTGTAGTTGGCAGTGCACACACTTCAGCTACAGCTTGTTGTTTCTGTCTGTGTACTCCCGTCTAGTGGTCTGTATCCTGTCACACACACTCACATTATGTTCATTCAGAAACCTCTTATATACATTTAGTGTCGTTTACGTTTGTTAAAACTCTTCAGTTTTCTTCTCTTTTTGTTTGTTTGTTTCTTATCTTTCCCTGCTGCTTTCTTTCTTCGTCTCTTTGATGCTAACAGTGTGTGACACTGACAGTTGCTCGTGCTGTGTTCATGCTGTGTTCTTGGTGAGTTGCGCTGCAGAAGGAACTTTCGAAACACAGAGCCGTTGTGTTTGTCACATGGTGGTTTGCCAGAAACGAGATTTCCCTTCTGCTTTTTTTTGAGAGTGCTAGAGTTCATGTAACGTGGTATCTTTTTGTTTTGGTTTCTGAATGAGTTAAGATTCTTGGAAAGGATCATGCAGGCATAATCTTATGAACTAAATGTCAGTTGTTGCTCTAACGCCAGTTTAATGTTTATTTTCCAGTAGTGTGGACCTGTGGGCCTTTTATCGCCAGGAAGTACGAGGGAAGCTCTCTAAAAGAAAACAAGAAGGACAGAAGAGAAGAGGGACTGACTGCAACAGCAGGAACTTTCACTCACAACTCTCCACTGTCCTCGCTGCTCTCCAGCGTCGTCACAGCTTCACCGAGATGAAGCTGAAGGAGGACCTGAACCCCATGCTGCTGCTCCTCTTCCACCTCATGGTGTGGATCTACACCTTCATCACCTTCCTGCCCTCCTACATCCTCAGCTGGGTCTCCGGACCCGACGGGGGCTGCTACGGCTCCGAGGAGGAGCGAGCCAAGAGGCCCAAGTCCCGCTCGGTGCTGGGACGTCCTGAGGGACCCTACAGAGCGTTGGGCGCCACCAAGAGGTTGGCGACGTCACTGCACCCGGGAATGGACACCCTGGATAAGATGTTTGAGCACTCAGTCGGGAGGTTCCAACACAGACAGTGCCTGGGGACGAGAGAGTTGATCAGTGAGGAGGACGAGCAACAGAGCAATGGGAAGGTGTTCAAGAAGGTAAAGAGTGATGCAGACAGTCTGGTTATAGTAATAACATGCAGCAAGGGGGGGAAATCAAAATGTAGAGGAAAAAGGACACGGCAGTCAAAGTTAACGCGATAACACATTAACAGAAATTCGTTTTAACGCCACTAATTTCTTTAACGCAATACTGGTATCATATGAGACAAAAAAACTAAGAAATCCATTGGTTCCATACATATGTCATACTAGATGGCGTGAAGGAGGCCAAATAATGCTCCAAACTTACGCTAACTTTTGGCGAGAAAAAACTCATGGCCATTTACAAAGGGGTGTTTAGACCTCTGACCTCAAGATATGTCAATGAAAATGGGTTCTATGGGTACTAACGAGTCTCCCCTTTACAGACATGCCCACTTTATGATAATCACATGCAGTTTGGGGCAAGTCATAGTCAAGTCAGCACACTGACACACTGACAGCTGTTGTTACCTGTTGGGCTGCAGTTTGCCATGTTATGATTTGAGCATATTATTTATGCTAAATGCAGTACCTGTGAGGGTTTCTGGACAATATTTGTCATTGTTTTGTGTTGATAATCGATTTCCAATAATAAATATATACATACATTTGCATAAAGCAGCACATTTGCCCACTCCCATGTTGATAAGAGTATAAAATGCCTGACTAATCTCCCTTTAAGGTACATTTTGAACAGATAAAAAATGTGTGATTAATTTGCGATTAATCACGATTAATCACGGACAATCATGCGATTTATCACAACTAAATATTTGAATCGATCGACACGCGCACAAAGGACAGAAAAAGGAAGAATGAATAGTAAGAATGGATTTGAATGAGTGGGAATAAACCGTGAAAGGAGAAAGGGTGTCACGGACAGTCAATTTAACTGCGGAACAAGGCAAGCTGTCAGAAAACTCTATGTAGAATTGCAATAATTCAGCCTTTAAATGTTCTTCTATGACCTTTTCTCCGCTAGAGAAACCTCTTGTAGCACTTTCAAAGTTTAAATTAAATCTAAGCAGTCTGTATTCCATTGACCTTTCATCGAGAGGAAAGAGAAGTGAAAAATAAGTACAAATCTGGCAGACAGTTTGGGTGCTATTGTATCATCTATTTGCTATATATTAACACAAAGTTCAGTGTAAACTTTGCCCAGGAGAACACTTTGAAACGGTGTTATCTGTGTGTTTTGGAGTAATGTACAGTGCCTGCACGGTCACGACTTACAGTACCCCTGAGTTACCCCACTAATCCCACCGGCCTGATCCGTCTAATCCATTTAAACCCCACTGTTGAAACACCTAATGCTGCAAGAGAACGCGTCTTAGCTGTTCAGCTCCTTGCTATTGTTCCCAACAAGTGGAACACAGGACTGTACAGTCATCATTACAGTGTGCCTTTCTGTATGTGTGTGTGCACTACCATGTATGAACCATTAGGAGCCAGTGTTACCTCACTAATACATGCAGGAAGCTCCTGTGTGTGTGTTTGTGGCCTCTGACTGTCATCAGAGTGTTGAAGAGTATCTCCAGACGTCTCTGTGTGTTTATCTTATTCTCATGCAGACGATGAAACGCTTCAGCATGAGAATGAAAGTAGAAGAGGAAGTAGTTCTGTTTGGCAAGAGTGAACTGGTTTGTAATATAAAACAGGCCAAACATGTGACTGTGGGATTTAACTCCATGTGGTAAAATGTCACCCCACCAACACACAATAAAAAGGGGGAATCCTCAAATGTTCTTTTGGTTGGAGTAATACGGATAGATTAAATAAGGCAATTAATTAACAAACTAATAGATATCACCATGAAACTTCCCCAGCTGATTACTTACATTAAGGCAATTATTTTTTTGTTTTATAAGTTTTCTGAAATGTTGTGTTTAAATATACAAATGAAGCATTGTCTTATCAAATATCTGCTAATTTGCATAAATTTCAGGAACAGAAATCTAGCAGTTTCATTCTGTTGACATATTGGAGTCAAAGGTTTCAGTGGAGATTTTTGGATATCTCTTTTTATCACTCCATAAATCAGAAAATACTGCCATTAAAAAAAACAATTTTCACCATGTTTTTAGGAATAAAATGTTCAATAAATCAAACTATGAATAATATATGAACAAACCCCTCTGTAAAAACCTTCAGATTATAGGTAGAGATGAAACAGGAACGTTTGGTGGATGTAAGTGCTCCTGAAGTGGAGATTTCTGGCTCATAGTCTGAGAAAAAACTAATTTAGAGAAAGCAGCCTTTAAAGATACGTATTGTAAAATGTCATACATTTCTAAGACACTACAGGTGAATAGGGTAAAAAAATGAACTAACAGATATCACCATGACACTTCCCCAGTTGATTACTGACACTAAGACAATTCTTTTTTTGTATTACAAGTTTTCTGAAATGTTATGTCTAAATATACAAATGAGGCATTATCTAATGCTAACTTTTGGTGAATTTAGGAGAAATCTAGAGACGCAAACAGACAAAGTAGTAAAATAAACACCTAAATGTGTATTTTGGATGTTTTCTTTCCACTAGTTTGAAAGAAGATATGTTATGGAAGCAAAACACTGGGTATTGGGCTTTTCAATTGTAATGATTTGGGTCATTGTATTCATCTTTCCTTTATCTACTACAGTGACTGTACTCCTCACATCTCATGTCCTCCCACTCCCCCTGCAGGTGGTTCTGGGTGAGTACTGCTGGCTCACCTATGAGGAGATGCTCTCAGCAGCGTCCCAGTTCGGCAGCGGTTTGGCATCACTGGGTCAGCGGCCCAAAAACAACGTGGCCATCTTCTGTGAGACTCGGGCCGAGTGGATCATTGCTGCCCAGGCGTGCTTCATGCACAACTTCCCGTGTAAGTCCAGCGTGTCTGTGAGGAAATACAAAGAGGAGGGATGAGAAATTATGTTAACACCTCATGAAAAATTATTACAAACACTGCAGCAAAGGTGGATACAAGCATCCCTCTCTTACATACTGTCTGTCATATCCCCGTTGGTTTGTTCCCCTCCTCTGTTTTGTCGATGCTGTTTGTATCTTTTTTATTATTAAAGCTGAAGTAGGCGAGATTGGAGCAAATATGATTTTAAAAAGTTATTTTTATAAAACGGTCGCTATATCGTGACAGTAGTACATGAAACAGGTAACCTGAAAAAAATCATGTGCCTCTGTGTCCTCCGGTGCCCCCAGGTTGGGAACCATTGATTTACACTAAAGTGTACTTTCAGTTTCAGTTTCTGTGTTCACTCTTCAGTTTGGTCTTTCCCACTGAGCGTCTTCCAGATGTGTCTGAATTAGGCTGATTCATAGCCATTTGTCTTTGTGTGTGTG
>CAKAOH010040801.1:23354-50385 GCA_916701665.1 Sebastiscus tertius | reverse complement strand
GTGTGTGTCAGAGGAAATATGTGTCAGAGGAAAGTTATACTATGCATGTATGGTGTCTAGAGCATGGTGTAGCCACCTGAGGCCTGTACTACGAAGCAGGATTTGCGGTTATCGAGGTAACTTCAGGGTTAACTCTGGGTTTTCGTTACTACGAAGCTGGTTTACTTCTTATCGAGGCAGATCTCCATGGTAACTTATGCTGAACGGCTAACCCGCTCCGGAGCAGGTTATGTTCTAGATCAGAGATCAACTCCTATGAAAGCACCTCCTGCTGACCAATCAGAGCTCTGTGAGCGGATTGTATGATAATATTACACAAATATGAAGAAGTTACAGTCATAATCCAGGCTAAAAACAAAACAGTTTAAACTGACAAATACAAGAAGGACAGTTGGATTTATTCTGGGGGTGTTTACCGCTTTGAATTCTATTTTATATTTATTTATTTTTACTTCGTCTTGAGTCCGTTTCACACCGTCAGAGAGAGGGGAGCAGGTGAAAGTGTGTTTACATAGTCATAGATGCCAATTAATTTATGGAGGGTTACAATAGGTGTAATCCATTCATCTATTACACTCTTTAAAGCTATTTATATTTAGAGGACTATATCTGACTTATGAGTGTTCCATTAAATCAATAAGTCTGTTAATTTACGCATTCACACATCGGGAGTTGTTTTCTTTCGCCAGCTGTTCTTCCTGCATTTGGCAGCTTCAACTGTGTTACTTTTAGTCTGGATTAAGTGTTTAACTTTTTCGTATTTGTCTAATATAGTTAACTCTTCCTTTGTTAAATGTGCCACTCTGTTTGTCAGTAGTCTTGTCCATGTCTGGTGATTGGTCAGATGCTGCAAACACCACCCCATTCATGTGAACACGCTCATAGCCAGATGGAGAAACCCTGGGTTGACTTACCGAGTTGATAACCAGCTTCGTAGTACAGTTTAGCGAGATCTCGTTTGTTAGGTTAAGTGAAGCCAGATAACAAGAAGATACCCTGGGTATGTTGAACTCGCGTCGTAGTACAGGCCTCTGGTAGTCTATATTTAGATCAGTAAAAAATAGTGTTAAATTTGTTAACAAAAACAAAATATACTAAATATTCTATGCTAAAAACTGAACTATACTATTTTTTTTTCCATGACAAAGACACGACGTTGACGATGCGAAACACTGTATGAAACCAAAACTGGGACTAAAATGTCAATATATCTTTGATGAAAACAAAGAGTTGACTAAAATGGAATTTGAAAATATTAACTCCAATGAAATCTGTATTTTTGTTACAAATCAAGATGATTTTCTATAAAATCAAACAAACCCATAACTTCTCTTCCTGTGCCCATGGGTCATCTTCCCAGTAGCACACCTGTAACGCAGCGCCACATGGAGCTTTTAGGAGCTTGGCCCAATGACAAGGTAGTAACCGCTGTGGGTATTGAATGAAGTACTCTGTTGGTACCAGTATCACTTTAAGGTTCCTTTTCTTATGGTTATGTATATATTTACTGATAGAGCTGTAAGGAGTGATGCTGGGAGGAGTATGGAGCGAGAATCATCTGATGATAGCTCAGTCAGTCAGTCTATTAATAGCGGCTCTCCAGCTGAGCTAGCAGGAGTGCAAACAGGCAGCAGCCTCCCTGTTCATCCCCCGTGTGACTTGTACTGACTCGCTGTGGAGAAGATGCCAAATGTCACGGTGCACTGCTAGGACTTCTTTATACCTACAAGATACGTGCCCGAGGCTCGTACAAGCTCGGACTGTTAGATATTTACTCCATGCAGCATTTAATACCGTCAATTCTCAAATGCGGCCTTTATTTAGCTCAACTGCAGAGGGTACCAGGTTTATTTTGAAGGAGGCTTGTATTAGAAACACACCTTTATGTCTAATTCACTCTGTTTGATAAGTATATTTAGTCATATTTTAGTATGAAGCTTCCTTGTTTTCTGATCTGCTCCCTGTTCAATTTTTGTTGTGCTATCTATACTTACTCAATACTTCCTGTATCCATTTCAAATTAAAAGCCCTGTAGTAGGGCTAGGTGATATGGCCCAAAAATAAAATCCCTAACCACACCTGATTTACGTTTTTACATTTTGTTGTTTTGTTTTTATTTTAACAATATAAAATGATTAACACCTGGGCCCCTTCTTCGCATGTGGGATACTATGAGAAAATTATTCGGCTAATGCTACCTGCTTTTACTGAGCAAAACTCAGAGGAGCGTCTTGTCATTAAAGTGAGAATAGCACCTGAAAGGTCAGCCCACCTTAAGTGAGCCTGGGCAGAAGTTGTTGCTAACTAACCCTCTTCACTTTAATCAGCAGGTGATTAGAAAGACACAAGAACTTGGCTCGGGTCTGAGGAGCTGTAGCATTTATACAGCGACAAATAAAGTGTAGACACACTGCACTGCTACGTTCACAGATGTAATGTTACCGATAACTTCATACTCATCGTCTCTCTCTCTCTCTCTCTCTCTCTCTCTCTCTCTGATTACCCGAATTAAAGTGAAATTTTCATTTTAAACATTGTCCTGTCATAATAACAAATGAATTGATCAAATTGATTTATCGCCCAGCTCTACTCTGTAGTGTTTAATATATATTTAGATATAAATATTACTAACATACTACATGTGGCACCATTATAAGGCTTATCACTTCCTCAGACAACATCTGTTTCGTGGTTTTTCTCTGTCTTGACTGCCCTCACAGCTTCATACTGCATTAAACACTTCAACTCTACGCATTGAGGTCAAGAGGTACACAAGCATACAATATGCATTAAATGGCCTTTTACCCTGCTCCTATCTCTGGTATTCCAGGACTATAATTCATTTCACATTCAGATGTTTTTTGTAAAGTGGGCAGAAGAAGCTCTACATGAGTTCTTACCACCAAAGTGCAGAACAATGGCTGCTACAGCAGTAAGCAATCATAAGATGCAGTAGTGCAGGGGTTCTAGATGGGGCTGCATGAGAAAGTATGAATATTTTAGTGTGTAGGCATGTTCGTGTGTATACGGCGTGAGTGTATCTGCATATAGCGAGTGTGTATCAGTCTCTGTGGGGGTGGAAAGGGTCGTGGCAGGGGTACTGGAGGAGGTATGAGTGTGTGAGTAAATGTGTGAGCGTGTAATTGCAGCGAGGGTGAGAGGGTGTAGCTTAATTGAGTGGGTGTCAAGGAGTCTATTTTCCCTGTCATTCCAAAGTGCTGCGTGTGTGTGTGTGTGTGTGTGTGTGTGTGTGTCCTCCCCCTGCCTGTGTTGTGTGGCAGCTTGACAGCAGCATCAGAGCTGTAGCCAGGCAGCAGAAGGTAGTGGTAAAGTCAGAATTCATACACTTGTCCCTATGATGGATACAAAAAATTACTTTCTTGTACATTATTTTATCTTTCGCATGAACAAAAAAAATGCTTCCTCTTTAATTATTTTGCTGAGCATATGCAAAAAAGTGCTCTGGCATTTACCTTATTTGACTCAAAGCCAATAGATCGTCTAAATGATTTATCTGCAAGGTACTATAGACAGCATGTGACTTTGAGTGGGTATGTGTGTGTGTGCATATTTAGGAGTCAGCATGCTGCATGTCGACATCATTTAAAGTGAACTTTTGCACTAAGTAGTGGAGTGTGCGAGAGTCTTATTTTGTTAGGTTTGTCCTGACTACAAAGACAACTATACCTTTTCTCCATTAGCGCTCCCCAGCACATAGCAGCCCATGATGTGGATGAGGTTGGGCTTCGGGTTCAGCTTACTCATCAGCCTGCTGAGCCGCCGCCAGAACCTGGACACACAGGAGAGACGAGAGGTTATGAAAATCGACAACAAAATGGACGAGAGCAGCGAGGGAAAGGGAGAAAGAAAGCGAGTTAGTAAGAGGGTTAGGGTCAAAACTGAATGATGATTTGATGAAAGTAACCGCATTATAGTCACAATTCTGAACACAATCCGGAGGCACTTTATGGTACGGATTTCGATTGCGTGCTAATATACCACCTAGAATCATTCAAATTTAAAATGTATGTGTGACAGGGTTAAAGGAAAAGCTGAATGTATTTAACCATCAACCCAATTCTTGGTTTCTTAGTTTCTAATGGAGCTGACGGGAATGTTAACCCAGAGGTGGGACCAAGTCACAAGTAAGTCTCAAGTCTTTGCTCTCAAGTCCAGAGTCAAGACTGACAAGTACCGAGTCCTAAACTTTGAGTTTTTAGTCCTAAACAAGTCAAAATGCGCCAAACGTAAAGCCAATTGCTTCCCCGTCTGCAATTTTCAACCCGGACATTTTAATACTGCAATTTGATTTTTTTGTTGACCACCGCGTAGGTTTTGTATGCAAACAAAATTATGTGTGGTATCATGTTTTTTCCAACTGGCGCTCAGTAACGTAACGTTAGTTCTTCATTGTTCTCTCCTGCAACTTGATTGGATGCTGTCGGATTGGTTGAAACAAAATGGATCTTGGGATTTAAGTGATGACCTGCTGGGAATGAACAGCGTTAATGTTTCAGGAAATGACTTCATACGTGGCACACTTTTTAATTAACATACTTTTTAATCTTTGTGCTTGAGGGAAGGTATCCAGTATTTTCAAGTCCAAGTGAAGTCATGACTCATTGGTGTTAATATCCAAGTCGAGTTGCAAGTCTTTGATTTGTCACCCTATTATCCAAACCCACACAGTATACTTAACGTGTGACTAATGACTAATCAGATACCATCACCTCTACGCTGTCGCTTTTCATTTATGAAAATTAAGACTGAATGATCTGCTGAAACGACTTTGTTTGAATGAATAATGTCTGTTCTTTGCACTGTCTGATCATAATAATAGAGTTATAAAACAAATGTTACATCAATAAAATGAAGTCTTACTGGATCATGTCGTCTTCCTTCTCCACCTTTGCGAAGGTGGCGACTTTATTCTTCAGCAGGTACAGATGTCCTGGACCTCCCTGGGGAAAGGTGTTTGTGTTACTATAGATTCTGGTAAATATAGAAGTCAGTACAGTTTCAAATGGTCTGAAGAACTGATATCTGTGGTTGACACTGTGTGTAATCCCAAAACATGTTGGTTTTCTTCTACAGAATATCATTGAAAAGTAGTAAAATACAACCACAAACAGTTAAAACTTCACTTTCAAAACTAATAGTAATGAAATAATAATAATAAAAAAAAACAATCAAATATTGACTATGGCCTCTTGTTTCATGGCGGTATCGGCTGGAAGGAGCAGCAGCAGTATGTGTAAAGCTGGCTGTGCCTTTACCAGCCTGCTCAGCAACTGATATCATGAACCTCAAGTGAATCTGAAACACTTCAGTTCATCACTGAGATCCATCAGCTGTTTCACTTCCATGTGCAGAAGAACGTGGCTGTACTGATCGGGAAGAAGCCTGACAACCAGTTCCCAACCACATAATACTGAAATATTTACTTGGAGAAACAAATCTCACAAGTTCCTTCATAGTGAAAACATGCCTCCTTGAAAATAATGAAAAAAATGCCTCTTCAATTATAAACAAATGTCTCGTTGACTTCCGTGAAGGTTGCTCTTGTGCATCCTCGCTCATGTCTTCTCAGAGATCCCTCCTCGCTTCTCAGAGCAGAAATAATAGCTTTGAGATGGCCTTCAAGATGGCAGACCAGAACGACTTCTGGTTCAAGCGAGGAGCGAGGAAGTGTCCAATAAGAAACTTGGGATGTACCTTTTACACAGTCTATGGAATATACCTGTATTCACCCTCTGTCTGAAATGCTCCGTTTTAGTGCCTTTCTCTTTAAGACCCCCTCCTGAAAAAGTCTGATTGGTTTGTGAGAAAAATATGGTGCACTTTTGCAAAGGTAGTTCTCAAGGGCCCAATTCCAAACCACCCCCTACACACTCTCCCTGCCCACTTCCACTCCGTTTGTGCGTTCACGTGGAGGGTCCGCCACGTTAAGTGTCATCCCAATTAGCGGGGAGTGGAAGTGGGCTATAAAACCCTCCAACAGCGAGCTGCATCGATGACAACTTTACCAGCTGCCCTTACTGACGACATGCAACGGCGATTTATGTTCGTTGTGGAACACATTCCAATGTCAGTTCTGTGTGACTACCGGTACAAACATTCGTAAACTGCTCCAACTAAGAGAGACATTTAATTTATTCTACTTTATCGTCATACAGACATTATCAACTTCAAGTAAATAGATTGTATTTAGGATCAAATATACCCTTGTATAGTCTAGAAAACGGTAGACAAGTGTTGTATATTCATACAAATATATACAACATATATTTATTATTTTTTACCCCTTATCACCCCATCATTTATTTTGCCTTCAACTGTGCAATACTGACTTAACCTACATACATGGACGTACTGAGGAGAGATGCTGGACAGTGCTGGCGAGCTAGCCAGATGTATGGTGGACTGAGACAGCTGGAAACTCCGCTTGAAAGCCCGTCTGAGGACGACCCAATGACATCAATTCCAATAGTTGTATTATCACTCTTTCCATCCACCACTATTGGTTTTGTGTTATTAGTCCTACTTGTATTAGCTACTACAGCTGCTAGGCTATTATTGTGGCTGCTTCCCTCTCTCTCTCTCTATCTATCTATCCCCCCAGCCGGTCTCGGCAGATGGCCGCCCGCCCTGCGCCCGGTTCTGCTCCAGGTTTCTTCCCAGTAATCGAGGAGTTTTTCCTGGCCACAGTGCGCTTGGTGGATCCTGTTGGGTCTCTAAACTATGGTGTACGGTCATAGACCTGCTCTCTATATAAAGCGTCTTGAGATAACTTCTGTTGTGATTTGACGCTATACAAAAATAAATTGAATTGAATTGAATTAACAGTATAATTATGTAGTGCATTATTTCAGCCATGCAATAATCAGGTTTACTCTGGTTTTGCTGGCGTTAACACTGCATTTATTGATACAGTACATTTAAACTAATATTTGTATTTATTTATACTATTCGTGCATTTTTACACACTTAATCCTATTTTTCAGCGTTATTATTTGCACTGTTGTTATACATATTTCTTATTTATATTTTCTTATAATTTCTTTCTATTCTAGATTGTAACTCAGTTTCATATGACTCAATAAAGTATTTCTGATTCTGATATTTATTTATAGTTTCCTTGCCGGAGAGAGGGAAGTTTCGTCCCGAAGTGGCCGCTGTATTTATAGCCTCCACCTTAAAGAATGTGCTTTATTGAGCTGTGAGTGTGACTACAAACAGAGTTCACTCCATCACGGAGTGGGAGGGTGTAGGGACCGGACTGGAATTGGGCCAAGCTGTGAGCGATATATTCTATTGAGTTTGCATGTGACACTGGTAGGGGAGCCTAATCTGAATGGCTTTTTGAGTCACATGTTTTCTGACCAAGGCAGCCCATAAAAAAACTGACTTGGTTGCATTGAAAGCATTGAAAAAGTGAGACTTTCATAATATGTCCCGTTTAAGTCAAGAAAGAATCAGAAGATGCTCAAAATCACCCTCAATCAGACAAATGAAGACAGTAAAGAAGTCTCAAAAGGGGCCGAAAGACCAGAGTTTCTGGTTTAATCTGCTAAAATGAGGAAGGATCATAATGAATGAGTGGGGAGAGATGTTCTAGATAGAAGACACTGAGAGCACCCAGAGGAATGTTCTGAGTAGATGGGAACATTTTCTGTTTCACAACTGAGGACACTACAACAAAATAAAACTCATTTGGGTATAAAAAAGAAAACAAACATTCTATGAGAGCAGCTCATGTTCACTGAACTGACTGAACTTTACTAAGCCATGGAGATAACATAGTGGAATTCTTAATGTGGGTGGTTTTACCCCTTTGAGTCCTAAATAAAGGGCATCGTGGCCAAGAGGGGAAATGTACCAAGCTGCTCTCAATTCTTAATTAGGAGCCGGTCCTCACACCAGGTGATCTGAATAACCCTCCAATCAACTCAGGGTTGAACAGCAAGTACCAAAGACTGAGGGACAGTTACAAGAAACAAAAGCCTAAACATGATAGCCTATTTGATATTGATTGTGCATTTCATCAAAGCAGCAGGAGATCTGTTACATATTCAACGGGACTGCGAATAAGAGCAGCATGCAGGAAACACTATCAACAAGTACAAAAGCAGACAGCAGACAGTGAGTTCAAAATAAATGTTCCTATGATATTTATCTGTATATACTTATTATGTGTCATATAGCAACATATATTCTGTTGTAGCTATTCAACATTGAGTTTAAAGTGTTTTTTTTAGTATATTATGGCGCCACGCTGTTCAATTTTAAACAAATAAAGAATTCTGAAATAATGAATAAATTAATGAAACTGATTTCTGACTCTTATAGGTGTTATTGATACAATTTTAATGTAGACAAATAATAAAAAAAATAATACATCCACAGAGATTTTAGAAAGGTGCTGAATAAAAGTACGTATTTTCCTTAAATTATGATTGTGAATGAATCATTTAAAAATTTTGACAGGTCCAAAATGAATGTTTTGTTTATCTCTGTGGAAGATATCTGACGTTTGGGTCCCACTTGGAACAAAAGCTTGAGAGCCAATAGTAGAACGACGTTGCTATCACGTGGTATCTCTGGGTCGTCAGCCAGTTAGTGTGGAAACAAGACTTGGTCAAAACCGAGTACATGTCTGGACCGTGTTCGGTCAGTCTGTGAATTTGTGACTAAATTGTTACACAGATAGTCAGTGGTCATGTCTATAATGTTAAATCCAGCGTTACATGTCCACCAGGTCCCTTGGTCCCTGGTTCTCTGCTTGTCGTTTCAAACAGGAAACAACATGGCGGCCTGCTCGTACACTTTCTGTTATTCCATCTAAGCGATCCACCAAAATCTACTTCTGAAAATATTTTAAGCGAGAAATAGGCGATGATGTCACTGCTGAATCTGGTTTCATTTTAGAACTAAATCGCCTAGTTTGACACCTTGCAGGGTTCCAGACTAGAACGACGTTTTTAGTATATTATGGTATATTAGTATATTATAACTTTTTCCATTGGTTGCACGAAATAAAAAAGTTAGGCACACCAGCACATAATTTAGGTGCACCTAAAAACTTTCATCATGCATTTTGGCACCGCAATAATACATCTTTAGTGTTTTGTCATTTCCCATAGACCTACACTAGGGATGTATCATGATACCGGAAATTTAGTAGTCGATAAATTCACTCCACTCGGCCATGAAATATGCAGATTGTGCAATGGACTGGCAACCACTTGTTGTGAAGTGAATGCAATGGAACGGGGGAGGAAGAGCGCGACATCTAGTGGCTGAATGTTATCAACGTTATCTGTACAACCTATCCAGAGGCTCTCTGTAGAATGGGGGGTGAAGGCAGAATATCCATAACATACTCACATCACCATAGTATTATCAGCGGTTACTACCAGCTTAACGCTGTGAAACTAGAGGCCTAAGTCTTTAACTGTGTGTTTGGCCTGTAGTTCTATTAAAGGTTGAAACTAATGGATTTTTTTTTTATTTAAGCTGCCAAAAGTAAATATTTGTCACACTATCTGATACAAAACTTTAAATATGTAGATTTTTGTGTGGCAAAAAATAAAAAATAAACATTGATATATTTAGCAGCTGATCAGTTTATCCTTTAAATCCATAACTACTAGTTAGAGAGAAATAATTTGACTTATTGCAAGCCAACACTAATTTAAAGGACAATAATGTCACAATATTTCCCTGTTTCTGCTGTCACTCACCTGGCAGAAAATGAGCATGTTCCAGATTTTACAGCCTTTTCTGTAGGCAGTCAGCTTCTTCTCTATCTCCTCTGGGTGAGAGAGAGAGAGAGAGAGAGAGAGAGAGAGAGAGAGAGAGAGAGAGAGAGAGAGAGAGAGAGAGAGAGAGAGAGAGAGAGAGAGAGAGAGAGAGAGAGGTGTCACTTTTCCCACTCAGTCGTAATGGTGAGACAAATAAATTGGCTGTCTCTCGAGACACACGCACACACACACACACGAGGACGAAAACAATGAGTCATCTCTTCTCTCCAGCAAGCTGAAACTTATTCCACCCTCATCTTTTCCATATTTACACTGGGAGAGTAATTTTCACTTGAGAGCTAACGTTTTAAAAAAACTCACACATGTCACACTCACCGAGGATGTCGTCAAACGTGGCGTGTTCATGGTCCTTTAAATGGAAGAATACAAGAGAATTATTATTTCATCAAACCCTATACTAACCAGACATTGAATCAAAGCGTTGGTTCATTTACAGCCATTAATGGAGTCAGATTTCATTTAGACGTTATTCTAAGAGTTCTGATTTTATTCTTTAACAATTACGGTCCATGAGATTTGAGTGATTTACAGCAGAATGAACTTAAATTCCTCAATCATCAACATTACATCTCTATTTCCTAGAACAGTGGTAACCAACCTTGGGGTCAGGGCTCCTCCAAGGGGTCACAAGGTAAATATGAGGGTTCATAAGGTGATTAACAGGATATGAAAGCTATCTATGCTACTGTACACAAAATCTATTTCGTCAGACGTTCCTCTAATCTGTTTACATATGGATTACTGTGAAATTTAAGATTTTCAGGGGGAAAAATCACCGCCTGGTTGACCTGATCATGAACCATAAACATATTCAATCATATGATTGGTCACAGGTAGACATTTAAACTTTGTTTTAGGGGTCAAAATCCAATAAGACTAAGAGTCTAAAGCCATGCTAGCAGGTATAATGTTTACCATGCTCATGATCATGAGTATTGCACAAATTCAAATGTTGACCTGATGATGGCGCTAGAAGAAAAGTCAGTAGGCTTCATCCTCTGGGGACCACAAATGTGTGAATGTACCAAACTGGATGGTAATCCATCAAATAGTTGTTAAGACATTTCAGTCTGGACCAATCAACTGACAGTCTAAGAGACTGACATTGCCATCTCTACTGTGGCTAGAAAGGTTGGGATCCACTGCCCTAGAATGATAATTCATTTATATTATATTGCATATACTGTATTGCTGGATGCATACATATGAGTTTGCTTAAACCTAAAGAATTTAGGTTAGAATTTGTATCCATCTTGTGTCCAAAACACAAGTGATTGGATTTTTTTTTACATCTCACTACAAATAAGTGCTTTGCTCTCTTTCCACAGATTGTCCTTTTATTTCCATCTGAACAGACAAAGAACATGGTGCCACTTAACAGTCAGGCAACCAGGCAACCAGTCTGTATGTTGTTTAGGAGAGACATCATTTCAAAAAGATGATTGACAATGTTCTTCTTTACGCAGACAGAAAATGAACCCTACGTACTTGACTGAATGACTCCAACACTTACTGGGCTATCACTGGTCTTTGACTGTGATTGTCAAACTGGAAAAAAAAAAAAAAATGTCTGTCTGTTCTTGAAATTTCATCTTGGTTCACCTTGATTGGTGCCACACATAAAACATCTGGTTTGTTTGTGGAAGTCACACTTAAAGGAACGGTGTGTAGGATTTAGCGACATCTAGCGGTGAGGTTGCGGATCGAAACCTCCCGTGTGCCAAGCGTGTGGGACATCTACGGTGGCCCTATCTAGAGCCAGCTGTTGTCAGAGTGGCGTAGGTCATTTGGAGAATAGTAGAGTCAGTGTGTGGAATGTGTATGTGGGAGGAAGTGGACACGCTTCGTCCATCTATACAGTCTATGGTAACGACCTTTTCTCTGGCACCAAAGTGAGGCCAAGCTGAAGAATATCATATTCAATCTTACTGTATTTTTTCATCCATCTAAAACTTTTTGTTTCTTTGCAACCAATATAGGACTTTAATGAATTAATACAGCACAGCATGCCTTAAACCTGAATACAATGGTGGTGGAAAGCTGCTACTCACATAAAGAATGGGGATGATGGAGGGGTCGTCCCTACGAATGATGTTGGGAACATATTCAGCCTTTGGGACCTTGGAGGATACTAGCTGTGGAAACATAGGAAACACGCAGAGAAACATTAATACCCTCGGCTGCATGACGATATAGATTTTGTTTTTACTTCAAAGTCAAACTGAAAGTTAATCGCCGAGATCTTAACCATGATTTTAGGTGGGATGAAGTCCTCTCCTTCACAGGCGGCTCTCTCCATCTCTCTCTCCTCCTCCCAGTCGGCATCCTCATCCGGCCCTTCATCTAGTGTCCCTGAGGAGGTCTGAAGCTCGCCACCTGGCTCACACACACACACGCAGGAACAAAGGGTGAGATGAAAGGATAACACACAAACCAGATTAGAGAGGAGGGTGCTCCATTTAGAAAGCATTGCACCTGTTATTTCATTTTTCCCAGCACAGAGGGGAGGAACGGAAGAGTTAAAATCAGACAGTAGACGAGACAAAACAGCAGACACAGTAACACTCTCCTTATGTGCATCCAGCAAGCTACAACACACAGCAACAGGCAGATGGACAACCGGTTTGAAAGATGAGGAAGGCTGAGTGGTTGGATGGCAACAGCCGAGATACACAGATACACAGGATAGGAGTGTAGGAGTTGGGATATTCAGATAATACTGTAGACACACAATGACAAGAGCTACTGTATAATAAGAGAGTGCATGGCTGCGGTCGATTAGTCTTTAGTAAAATGACCCAGAAGTATTTAAGTAGCAGCCATGATAAGAGCTGGTTGAATTCTCTAATTGCTAAAGAAAGGTGCTTCAGTACTTTCTTTATTATCTCCTTTAACGTAGGAAACACTGGATCATCCTTTATCAAAGAAAAGGAGATAATGGCGTCCCACAATTCCAAGCAATATTTAATGCAACGTACCATTCGGCCATCAATAACATTCGCCATCGCTGTTTAATTGTACATTATGGATAAATTGAAATCATCCTTCTGAGAAGGTGTGATTCTGTTTTAGACAGGAATCTTTACTTGAATCGTACAGCATTGAGTTTGTCACTGTACTCATTTTCTATATGTTATAAAGTTGCTTTTAAAAAAAAAACATCCGTAGCCCAGTGGATGTGCAGTGGGATTCTCTGAGCACCACGGTTGTCGTTTCCTAAATCCTTATGAATTCTCCTTCACATCTTTCCTTGACCTTATGACGTTTCCCATGTGTCAGTCTGTCTGTGTGTTTATGCATCTCTCTGGGCAAAGTATACATCCATGTGTGTTTATAGTCTGTGTCTGCGAGCACACTCATGTTGTGTGTATAAGTTGTTGTATATTCTCATGCAGAGGTTGTGCATGTGTTTCTATGTGCATTTTTGAGCATGAGTTTTTATATGTTATGTGTTAACAAAAATGCATCTAAAGTCGTGTGCTTGTGTGTGTGTGTTTATGTGTCTGTATACAGTAAGTATTGTATTTTTATATATTGTATTGTTAAGTGTTTTGTTCATGTGCGTGAGTGATGGAAAGAGCGTCGACTCACTGTCTCTGGAGTCATGCAGTGAGTCAGGCTTGACGGGGGTGGGGTCACTCCACGAGCGGCTGAAGCTCTTGGCTCGGCGGTCGGCAAAGGCTGATGGATGAGGGGGGGGGAAGAGAGTCACTCTCACACACACATACGCACACACACACACTTTCCAAAGGATCATCAACCCCAGAAAACAAGGGTTGCGTCTTGTTGACCCAGTGTGTGTGTGAAGAACAGTCCCTGTTAACTGGCCTTAGTCCTTTATGTTTGCATATGGCTACGTGGTAATTCAAGAATAGTTTATTGATTTTCATTGAACATATATTGTTTTGAAATGACAATATTGTTTTGTCACAGGAGACAAGGTTACAGGTGCAACAGATCACATTCCTGGAAGTCAGTTAATCAAAAAAATGATGGTGAGAAAATAGTGAAATATGCCCATCATAATTTTAACAGTCCTAAACCCAAATATATTTTATTTACTATCACATGAAACAAAGAAAAGCAACAAACTCTCACAATTACAAATGTGGAACCAGCAGATGTTTGCCATTTTTTTTAGGAAAATTACTTACGTGACTTATCAATTACAAAATTGACAGATCATTGTGACAGAAATTTATTTTTGCATGTATTTATCATGGTATTATGCCTATCAATATAGATGATAACATTCTTATTAATATTATTGATTTCATTGATCACTTGATTGTTCATTTTGGGGTCTATGTTCTCATCACATAAAGAAATTTGTTATCATATTTCAAATGATATTGATGGCATACGTTTTTGTTTGCAGAAAGATGAGCCAATCCCAGTGAAGATTTGATCTCAGTGTCTCAGGTTAGAGTCAAAGGTGCTTCTATAGACGATAACTAGTTGGGCTAACCGTGCTTTGCCAGGCTAGGATTTTCTTGTAGTTTTCCTACAAGCTCGGGTTATAGGAAAACTAACACATTTTCTTGCTAAATCCTTTTCTCAGCTTCTAAACTCCCTCACCCAGTCATTTAGTTATCAAGACATCCTGCGCTTTACCCAAATGAGACCAAATCTTGAAGGACTGTCAGCCAAACTTGATTTGTGAAGTACTAAAATTGGTGGAATATAATGACAAAATAATTGCTCCATAAATTGTTTTCAAAATCAAATCAAACGTGTCTGTAGCTGTGTTCCCATCAACATATTTTTGTCAAGTGCATTTTGAAGTATAGCATTAGAAAAGCTGTATGGAAATGGCAAATTCAATAAAACCTCAATTGCGCACAAAAGCTTTTACGCTCGCTTGAGGTGTTTTTTGACTTTGTTGAAAAAGAGCTGATATGAACGGGATATGGAAACCCCTTTGCCGAATAAGTTCTGACGTAGCAAACATTTAACTCACTTGACTGATCAGCTGTTTCTGTTGTTGCCGTCTTCTCGGATATATATTCATATTGTCTTGAAATGAAATTGAAATTGTTTACTGGCGGATTACAGCCATGTGTAAAGCGTAGCCTATAGTGCTTAGTTTATTCGCTCCGAATTCTCATTTCTTTTTTTGCAACAATAGTCCGCTTAAAAGTTGCTTGACAATTGAATGGAAACACGATTAGAGATACAGCACACAAACAAATGTATGGACATGGTAAGTTTTCTGGCACTCAATTCATCAGTGTTAGATACAAATAGCAAATGTTAGTGAATGCAAAGTCACACAGACACACACTGACATACGCACACACACACCAATCCAAACACATCAGTGTAGACTGACCAAATCACCATCAACAGGGATTTTAAGGAGTAAGGTTTTGATGGCATGTCTGATTCATGAACATAATCTAACACAATATTCCCATAATTATGCACAGTACTGCTGCCCCATGCATAAAGCAGAATGCGTGGTTCACACTGTACAGCACAAATGCATGAAAACGTATGGACATCAGCATACATACATACATGCATACAGATACACTGAAAGACTTACTCTGGACCTTTATCCTGCGGCTGCCCACCATCCTAAGGTGTTTGCGGAAATTCCTACCATTTTAGGGGAAGAGAAGAAGGACACACAGACGTTAGGAATGAGGACTAGAACAGAGCGAGAGAATGAAAAATATGCGTCCAACTTACAGACACAGACGGATAGAAAACACAGTCAACGGTCTGGACAGAGCTGTGACACGAAGATTGGTACCAAAATCAGCTCTGTGTCTCCGGTGGGTAACTCTGTCTTGTGCACATGCTAATGTGTTGGCATACATTAAGCTCACGAGTACCTCAAAGCACCTCATATCAAAGCATCCATTTTTCTGAAAAATAAATGCCATAATCATCTGGCTAAAAAAAATATTTGATCTGCTGCACAATTAAAAACATTTTGAACCTTTCCCAACTCTATTTCCTAATCCAAACAATGGTGTTAGCTGGACATGACGTATATATCCTTGCTTAAAGGACCAATATCAAATATATTTACTGTAAGAAATCATAAAATGACCATGATACGTCATCAGAGATTAATTGTGCTGTGTGCTAACATGTTAACATTCAAAGAGGACAGAACTATCCATCTGATAGTGAGGTGGTTTTGGTACCAATCCTTTGATTATACATCCTCCCAAGAAGCCAGTGTAGTGCTTTACATCATGAGTGTTTGAAGTTACACAGACATGTCATATCAAACTTTTTAAAAAACCTCTGCAAGAGACTCAAGAGAAGAATTCTTTCAAAGTACAAGCAGTTTTCAACATCAGAGTATCACACGCAAATCTCTGACGGAATTCTTTTAGTGTAGTTTAGTTTTAGTTGACTCTTTTCCTTCTTCATCTTCCCTTTCTCTCCCTGCTCAGTTGGGTGCCTGCCTGGCATTACTTTAACACAGGGGAATGCCCCTGATCACAAACAAACGTCTGGATTTTCATTCGTACCACTGAAGAAAAAGAGTGGGACAGAGAGAGAGAGAGAATAAGAAAAGAGAAACAGGAGAGGAAACGGAATAGAAAAGCAGCCCTAAGTGGTAGCAAGTGGAACAATGTGCGGCCTAAAACACAGCGTTTTATTATTCATCAAAGCTCGTCTTGACTGTGATGGTTCAGTGTAGTGGAAATGGGCCTCACACTCGCTTACAGTTGTGTCACTTATCTCTGAATAATTATCTGCCACTTCTCATACAGTGCATATCTTTATATATCTGCATATTTTAGATATCTGTTTATTGATACTTTTATACTTGCACCTTTATTGATATTTTGTATTTGCACTCTTTCCTTTGTGCTGCCACCGCTGCACAACAATAAATAAAGTTATTTCTTATATTATCTGATCTTAATTTATCACTCTTTAAGTGAAGCCACACACGCTGCCTCAGCTAGAGTATTGCATTTTCAAAATAATTCAAAATAAGCCCAGTGATATCATCAGGGGTCATCTCAGCTTGGACTTGGAGTCAACATATTTGTCTGCTTTACAAACCGGGCGCATTGAGTTTACCAGACAGGGAGGGTCTAATAAAGAGACGCTATTGAGTTGAAGTACACTTTCAATTAGAGCTGGGCTATATATTGAATTAATTCAATTCATTTCAAATGTTTTTGCTCATTGTGTAAAATGTCTACATCATGAAAATGGAGTTATTACAATATGAGAGTTTACTTTCAGTTAGAGCCTAACAACGATGATAGCTGGGTACATTAACTGTCTCGAGTCACGACCCGTAAACTGTAACGTGAATAATCACATAATATGCTAACCAGTCGCAGATAACGTGACTGTCATGACTCCAGGTGGCAGCTGACTCTGGCTATCTCACAGAGATTCTGACAGTCACATCTACAAGAGGAACAGACAGTCATGAGAGGAGAAGCCAAGGAAGTCGACTGAACAGAGTGTACTTTATTCAGTCTGTCCCTGCCACGTCAGTCAGAAAGTAAAGTTGATTTAGTATAGAGCCTTTCATAGAACAAGCTCACAAAGTGCTTCACAAGAATAAAGATAAGACCATAAAACAGTATAAGAAACAAACAACAAAACATAAGCAACAACAGACCTAAAAAAAATCACACAAAAAGACAGCACAAGGCAACACAAAGGCTGATACTGGTGATATAAGGATGGAGCCGGTCAGAGATGTGCTCAGGTGCCTGACCATGAAGTAGGGACGCACCGATACCGATATATTGGATATCGGGGTGATACTGACTCAAATAGCCGGATCGGGTATCAGCGACAATGGGGCTGATCTATTCAATTCAGTTCTAGGTTTATATACTTAAATGGAAGAAATATGTACGATTGACATGTACGAAGATTTTTAAGATTGGTCTGTGCAGCGGAAGAAAGGGACCCAATACACTGAGCGACCTTGGAGCTCAGAAGCTATACTGTCTGAAGCAATGATGAGGTTCTCAGTCTTGTCTGTGTTTAGCATGGATGTATTAGGAGAACCGGATACAGCGTTGGAGGCGGGGCCCCATTCATTCCTATGAGAGTTGCTCAGTGGCGCATGATGCCAAAATGGCTCAACTTCCGATTGAGAAAGTCCCCGGATCTTTCGCTGATCTTCCGCATCCATTGGGCCCATGGAGCAGGCGCAGTAGCATCCGCTAGGTCACATGGCTCGGTCACGGGGTCACAGCCATCACTCTGTCGTCACGGCTTGCTAACTGCCGCGGTCTGGGTCTCATTCACATGAACGCAGGAAGGGAAATAACTCTGGATTCAGCTATTAGTGCATTTACAACTTAATGATTTAAATAAGGGCTATTCAAGTGTTCATACTGAGAAGTTGATTCTCCTAAAAAAAAAAAAAAACTATCTGCTGAGTTACAAACGTCTCTTTGACAATGAAAGACTATGGGAAAAAGTATTTTTTGGCCCAATGGCATCACGTGACGGACACAGAAGTTGTAGTACCCCCGTTTGGCCACTACGAAAATTGACATCAACAACCGGCGTTCTTCCTGGGGGCTTGGTGTTTAGCTGAAAAAAGTTGTTATCCATCCAGTGCTTAATGACAGTCAGACAATTGTGCAAAACAGTCAGTTTGTCAGTCTCATCTGGCTTAAAAGAGCTGTAGAGCTGGATATCCTCAGCGTAACAGGGATAAGAGATACCTTTATATTTGCTTATAATATAGTAGTATAATAGTTTAAAACATGTAGAGACGACACAGAAAAATTCCTATCCCAGAGATATGAGGAGAACCAGTCCAGGGCTCTCCCAGAGACACCCATCCACTGCCTTAGCCTTTCAGTCAGGATGCTGTTATCTACCGTATCAAAGGCTGCGCTAAAATCCAGCACAACAGAGCATTCAGTCACATCAGAAGACATCTTAATGTCACTGGAGACTCTGAGAAGAACTGTTTCAGTGGAATGCTTCTGGAGGAAACCAGATTGGAATTTATCTTGTTGTGTGCCGTCAAGCAGTGAGCTGTTTGGCAACAACTTCCTCTACAATTTGGAGATAAAAGGAAGCTTAGACATGGTCCTATAGTTTTTGGGAAGGGATGGAACGAGGTTAGTTTTTTTTTTCAGGAGAGGCTGAACAACTGCAAGTTTAAAATAAGCTGGGACACCACATTTCAGGGAGCTATTTATAATAGGGACCAGGCTTGGACCAATAGACCCAAGTACATTTTTAAGCATGTCAGGTAGCTAACTGTCTGCAAATATCAAGTGAAAGTCAAACACAAACAGCAAGGACAGTGCTAAAACTGATATTTAACTATTAAACTGAATGCAGGTGCTCTTTTAGTTGAAACATCTGGTTCTGACAGTGCACAGCTGTGTGGGATAACCTGTATTTTTTTAATATGCCAAATGATGATAGCCTTGAGAGTATGAAAGTATATTTGCACGACTGTTTCGAACATAAAGCCCTAAAAATGTTCCACATTTAAATGGTGTTTTAGTCTTGCTGCATTTTTTCAGGGGATTAAAATAGATGGGCCATATCATCCAACGCTACTTTCAATGGATTACCGGTAGTTGATGGACAGACAAGGAAATAATGACAATCTTGCTAATCCACAAACTATTGAAGACATTCATCAGGTCAAAATACAAAACATTAGAAATGCTAATCTGATGTAGTAGAAGACATTTTTTCCTAGTTATGAAGATGATACTCGACCCAATTAAACATGAGTTGTTGAGTTTACAGGCTAATGGAGCTCTGTGGTGACCTAAAAAAATGTAGTGATGTGAAACAAAGCTGTGTGAAACCGTGATGAGGTACGTGACGACTGATATGGCTGTTCCACAAACCCCACAGCTCATTATTTTTAATAAGACCCACCTGTAGTCAGTTATTGCTAGCCTTTCCCATAGAGTCACTGTTGTTTGTGCCACTCCGCAACACCAAACGACATCACTGTCAAGCTAAAGGCCTTAGTCTCATTGATAAGAAGCCGATATCAACCTGATATTTTAGAGTAACCCGAAACCGAACGGCAGCATGGTTCATCAAAGTGTCAGAGCAAAAATGCAAAGCACACAACCCTCCCACAAGAACTCTCTTTTTTTGGAATCTCAAGCTATTTTGTATGGAGAGCGCAGATCGGAGGCACAATGTTGACATGTCAGTGTTGATTGCAGGAGTTGTGAAGGCAGAGCCTAAAATAGAGGGATGAGTCAGAGGAGAGGGGGATCCATCAGTCAGCCGGCATTGTATTTTCATACTGAGTGACAACCGCTTTTAAAATCACTAACACCCGCGCATCAACACTACCGAGTCAAATTCATGCCGGTGTGTGTGTGTGTGTGTATGAAAATGCATGTGTCTGCAACTGTCTCACCCCAACCCTCTTAATCCGGCTGTGACTTTTCAAAACGCTTTGCAAAAAGAAATCTTGCTTATTCAACATGCAGAATTCGATTTGGGAAACAAACTGAGATGTACCTTTCTATTAAAAGCATTACATTCTGAATGTATGTGACACAGCCCTGTACACACAAACACACACACACGGGCTAAAACAATAAATGGCATGTCTCAGCCGTGGTGGATGTGAAGTTGATTGCCAAATATTGATGGATTGGTTCACTCTGAGTGCCAGCCACGGAGCAGTGAGCTACGGCCCAGTATTGATTGATCCCGCTTTTACACTTCAGTGTTCAGTGAATAACACTGGTTAAACCTGCAGCAGAACACTCTTACGAAGATTATGATGGCCCATAACGGCATTTGAGGACAAGAGTGCAAGAAATGTTTTCTTTCCTGTGTAAAAGCAGAGTAACTGTGGTCATAGTGGAACAGGGCATACTGCTAGAGCTGACAGAAGACTTGATGAAATAAATGTGCCTTTAACCTGACATCATTTCACTTACTTTTAACCAAATTTCTTTTTCAAAAGTCTTTCTCTTGCCTGCTGTAGGCAGTGGTGTTGGTTATAAAATGTTTTTGTATCCCATTGCTGGCTGGTAGCAGGCGTTACAAACCAATTAACTAAAAGTGGAATGGTGGTAACAGTGGATTGTGCTGAAGGAGGCACCTTTCAGTTAGCACCATTACACCTAGAGTAAAGCAGTGTCACTACGAGAAGCCAAGTGTTGATTTTAGCAAAAACTTAAATGAACGCCTGCTTTGAATGGTATCAGCAGATTGAATGGGCATCTGCAGTGGTTATCAGCTTCATAGATATGGGTTAGTAGGGGCCTACTACACCTACTAGTAGGTTTAGAAGGCTGATATAATCTATTCACATGGTTGATCACCGATACGAATACAAGAAGACGACACCGACCTCCCGTGGCCATAATGAATGAGCAAAGGAGAAAGTCAGATGACGTAGTATAAAGAGCGGCAAAGTGTGTGAAGGCAGGAGGTCGGGCTTGATGGATGGGTCAAACAAACACAGGACTTTCAATAAGTGGACCGCTAATAATGTTACAGACTGAATATGTTGACAGATTACAATGTTTAAATTTATAATGATGATTATTGTTATTATTACTAGCGTTCATTTTTGCTAGTGGGATTACCCACTAGAAGTTCGAAATGAGTCAAATTGTCCAAAACCTTATAAAACTGCCTGTAATACAAGTGAAACATTTACACTTGTATTCACAATACATTCACAACCTTATCTCTACGTACTGCACTCACCTGCCTGTTGCTGTTCACCATTTGAAGAGCACCTGGCAGCCAGTCAGAAATGAGTATTTCCCGTGGTCATGGTACAGTACGATGGTGTATGTACAGTATAGGCCATACAAATTCTCAGTTAAAAGCTGTTATCCAAGTAATAGCCAAGTCAGCACAAAAAAAGAAGGCTGGTCGCTCATCAAGTTCAGGTAAAAAATGGAATTACCTCTACTGTAGCAAACAGGGTAAATTCACCATAATGTGATTTCTACAGCACTAGTTCCATCAGTACACAAGAACAGCGTCAGATGTTGAGCTATCTTAAATTACAGCCAATGAAACCCAATATTTGCTGCAGATGTTTCAAAATAAAAGCCTACCAACGACATGAGGGATTATTAGCCACTGGAATGCTTTTATTGTGAAACATCTGTGCTGTAAGTGTTGACTTTCGTTGACAGTAGCTTAACAGGGATCCAACAAAAACAAGTAGACCTTGAACTCTCAGAATTTGAGCCCCAGTCACTATTTGAAAATGTACAGTACACAAAGAGATGAGGTGAAACATGAGCCAAGTGGTCCATTAAGAAGAGAGGGGTGTCCATTAATCAAGAAGGGTGTTTCTTTGCTATGTCATATAGGGGGAACTGTAACAGAGGCCGGTTCAGCACCACACAGGACGGGACAGGACAAGCCAGGACACGGTACCTCTCAATCATGGTGGCTTCCTCCTGCTCTCTTTTCCGCCTCTTTCTCTCAGCAATGCCGCGGAAAGCCCTGCCAGGACGTCGAAGAAGCGTTAAGTGGATTTGTGGGGGAATAAAATTTTGTTTTAGTTGCGCCTGACCGAACACCAAAGAATTTTTGTCGGAACCCAAACTGACCCAAGGGGTAAATATAACCTTCACAGAACGTATCTGATTTAGCTCAGAAATCGTTTATACTGTAGTCCATACACGTTTGATTTTGAGCTGACTGACGTGCCACAAAGTTCAGAGAAATTAACCAGATTTAAGCCCTTTGGGTCTAGTTGGGTTCGGGCATAAATAAATAACGTTCCAGTTAGGGTGGCTGGAGCAACATTTAAGGGGTTGAAGGTGTCCATACGGGTTAGTGGGGGGGTATGGTTAGAGTTAGCAGCACAGGGAGGTTTATCCACCAGAGGCAGAGGACGATGTTCTCAAGAAGAACACACACACGCACACACACACACACTAGGACCACAATGCAAGATAGGGATCTACAAGAAGAGACACTGAGGAGTTACCAGGAAACCCATCTTGCCCATCCAATGTGAGTTAACCCTATGATTAAGTCACCAGTATTAGCCAACCAGTTCCTAGCACTACTAACTGACAGTCATCTTTGAGTTTTAAAATTATTTTGAAACCATTATTTCTGTGTGTGCCTGTCTTGGTGTCCATTATCTCTCATTCTGCCAGTGTGAAAGTTGGTCAGCGTGGGTGTGCCTTTCCCAGAGGGGACAGTAATGGCTCTGACAGGATGTCAGACATAATGAGAATCATCTGTGACAACGTATGTCAGAAATGAAGTCATGTCCTGCAGCTCGGTTTTGACTGACAAAACAGACAGACAGCTGATGAGCTGTGGAATGACAAACAATGGGCTGAAGTCACTGGAGTGTGTACAGCGCTTATTATCCAGAAGCCTTCATAGCTCTGCGCCTTGCACTGATATTACAATTTTTTTTCACTTTCTGTTCCCTCTCCCTGAAAAAGATGAACATGTTGGAAGTGACTCTTCCTTCAGCCTGTGACTCCATCCTTCCACCATCTGCCATCACCACAAACTCTGAAAGCTGAGAGCCCTCTTCCTCTTTTGTACCATAAAGCAATCCAGCAGATTTCCCGCCAAATTCAACCAAGTGGTTCGAAAAAAAAAAAATCTTTCTCCAATAACCCTGTTTGTTTATGGTGATACTATGTCCCAGATTTCATATCGGAATGCTTTTGTGATGTTGAAGTACTTCCATTTTCTATACAGAACCATGTAATAACTTTAAATTAAACCATGAAATTCACTAAAATGAATTACAACAGCAACAAGTTGTACCTACTGATATACTAGCTATACTAGCATGTAAAGCATTCCCAGTAAAATAAACTGGTTTTATTTGGTGGTCTACATTGTAGCTATTAAAGGTGCAATGTGTAATGTCTGACTGCATGCTCCAAAGAAACAGAGAGCAGCATTTCACCTCTACTACTAGGTCCATACGATCTAAAAAAAAAAAAGCCAACTACTAACTACACAAATTCAACTAAACTGCCGAAACTCTGAGAACCAGTCAAAATAACACCGGCGTCTTATAATCTCCATGTGTAGCATCGGCCTTTACTTTACTGTGACACTAACTGGGGACTTTACGGGCCGTGAACGCTTTGAACGTTTTTTTATTGGATTAAATCCAAAGTGGCAGAAACGAGAAAATAACAAGTGTTTTTGTTTCGTCCTCCCTGACAGCAGGAAACTACTTCGCCGGGAGGAGAGCGGGCGTGGCTCTGGAGACAGACCTTCAGTTAGATGTTAACTGTCGCAACTCCAGCCAGCTCAAACCCAGCACCGGGAGTCACAGCAGGCTGGTTGAACTCTGGGTCTAACCTGTGTAACGTCAGCAACAGAAAGTTTCAGCGGGGAGTCAGGGCGGTCCTCCGGGATCAGACCCCCGATGCTGGGGTATGCACTGGCTGAATTCAAGCTAACTGCTAACTGAAGGTCCGTCTTCCGTAGCTGCTGCCCGTCCTCCTCCTCCCAGCGAAGAAGTCTACCGGTGGCGGGGAGGACGAAACGAAAATACGAGTTTTCTTGGTTCTACCACTTTGAATTTAATCCGATAAACAAACCAAAACGTACACAAACCCTGTTCCTTCAACGTGATTGACAAGCCCTCGGGGCAGCTCTACTTTTTCTTGGTCCTCTCATGTTGGACTGAGGACAGACTGAACGCTACAGTGACTCACTATCGCCCTCTCAGAGGAACAAGTGGTACTACAAGACAGGACGGGCTGGGGCTAGCTGGTTAGCATGCTCATTTCAGTAGATATTTCTGCAAGACAATACATAGACGTCTTTGACATAACGTCAGCACTGTAACCTCTTCACATTCTGGTGATAATGGTAGTTAATGGTGTTTTAAACTACAATTCTGGCCTTGATTTTATCACAGCTCTTATGATTTGAAATTTGCTTGATTTTAAAATAATTAATTGTTCAGACCTATTTAGTGCTAATCTGATTATGTGTATGTCTATTTTGACGGACTCCTCTCTTTTATAATACCAAATGAAACACTAATGTTAGATACCGGTATATAAATACATATTGTTAGATGTCCTATTCATTGGCTTGACAAATAAGCTAACAGCTTCAGGGCAGACATTAAGTGTGTGTAAGTCATCACGGTTTTTCCGGGGACATTACAAAAGACACTTCAATTAAGCAACTGTCACTATTCAGACGAGGTGCAACACTTCAATACTTTAACTTGATGACTTATTACTCCTGTGCAATCAGTGAATTCAGTATCGCTGATTGTCATTTCATATCCTGTGGTAGAGTACTTACTTCCCTGCACTTGGGTTGACTGTTGACTGAATCTATAACTTCAAACACCCAGCCCAGCAGACACTGAGGTTCGAGGGGGGTTAAGGAACACAGCAGACTGAATAGCACAAAGCCACATGAGGAGAAGGGTTCAGGACATGTTACGATACCTAACTGACAGAGTGAGAAAAAAAAGGAAGAGCAACAAGGAAAAACAGTGGGAGGGCAGTTGAAAGAGTTACTCACGATATTCTACAGTCGTGTTTTGGAAAGCCGCCACATTGAGAGGAGAGGGAGAAGAGAGGACAAAATGAAAGAGAAGTCAGCAACAGGGGCAGTCAAATATTCCACTCACACACATGTTGCATGAAAAAAAAAACTCACCTTGAATGGGAAAGGCCCGACTACAAACTCAAAATATCAGTGAGCAAGGACAGAATCCCTTGTTAGTCTAATTAGGACGTACAAATTGGACATCAATGGTGAAAGGAAGTGAGAAAACGTACACGACAGATGATGATGATGCTCATATCTACCTGATCTGATCAAAATGTCTCACTAAAAGAGCTCAGATTACGGACTGACAATAGACAAACAGTTTGATCAATTCTACAGCCAATGGGTAATTAATTACACTGCAACAAACCCGACATGCTAGAGGTGAAATAATTAATTTGTAATCAAAGGCCAGTGTCAGGCCCATATGTCAGTCTGACCCCTATAGGGACACGGGCAAATGGAAACAGATGGAAAAAAGGGAGGAGAGACGCTGACATATGGGGAGAGAAGATGGAGCGTGGGAGAGACGAGGAAAAGATCACGGTGGGTGAGCTTTGTCTGTTTGAGGTTCATAATTATAAGATCTGGGTGATAGGTGATAATTAACTAGTCATGAGGAGAGTGTGTGTATGTGTGTGTATGTGTAAGTATGACCAACAGACACTTGTTAGGGGGTTAGGATCAGGGGGCGGCTCAGGGCGCCAAGTGGGTCGTCTATTACTCAAAAAGTTCATGGTTCGATCCCCGGCTCCAACTATCTGCATGTCTAAGTGTCTTTGAGTGAGACACTGAAACCCAAGTTGCTCCCCGGTGCTTTACAGCAGTTTTCTGCTCTTAATGCTTATGGTGGGCTAAATGCAGAGGTCAGATTTCATGTATGCACCTGTATGTATGTGACGGCTGAAATAAAGTTTAGTTGTTAACACCTTATTTTGAAAAACGGACATAGGCCCTGTTCAGACCTGGTATTAACATGCGTCCTCAGTGATTGGATCTTAAGTGGACAGCTCTAAGTACAGGTGTGAACGCACTCAACACGCATTGAGGACGCATCTGAGATCGGATCTTTCAGACCACATTCAGAGGTTGTCTGGACCACATATGATCACATTCTTTTAGCAGTCTTGTCTCTTAATAATCTAAATTGTAATTAATTAAAATATATCTTATCTATAGGCTACATAATTTACAGACTATCACACTAGACATGGAAAATGCATAATTATCATACTGACATACTGATGTGTCAGTGTTTTTGTTTGAGCTTGCTCTCTCGCATTCTTTTTTTTTTTTTGACTTTAAAGCTTCTCTGTTTGATATTCAGAGCATTAATATCTCATCAACAACTATTGTCTATGTAAAGATATAGAGGAGTAATGTCTACCTGAGCAGAGAATGAAGTCTCTTTTTCTGTGTGTGTGGTGTAATCAGAGCTTCTCTGGGCTTTATTGACATAGCCGGGCCGACCACATATGTATTTAAGCGCATGTTAGTCCCCGTGTGTGCGTCCCACTGGCTAACTCGCGGCCGCTGCTCTGCACTGCTCTAATACAGCAGTTACGGCTGTTAACACCGTCCCGTCCAATGGTGCCACCACGGAAGCGTAGGCAATTTTGAGAGGCAATAGATATACTCTCAATTGGCACCTATAATCTAGGAAAGTTTTCTCTTGGAATATTACCCCCCTCCCCAGGCTCTGTAATTTTTTTGTTTTT
>CAKAOH010040801.1:0-23334 GCA_916701665.1 Sebastiscus tertius | reverse complement strand
TTCTTTTTTTTACACAACGCCCCCCCGCCCCCTTATTAAACGTATTTATTGAATCAAATAATGAACAATGCTGGGAACAAAGTGCCGGGGGGATTAAACGGCCCAGGGAGCTTTTGTGACTGACTAGCACTAGCAAAGTGTTAGCAGTTAACTAGTTAATCAACTAGCCTTGCGAGTATACTTATTCACATGAAAACTTTAACTTCAGTTTGGTTAAAAAATAATTTCAGTATGAGCGGCCAATGAATTCCATAGCTCAGAGACGAACACAAAAGGTGAAAAACAGAATTGGACTAATAACAAGTTATGCTGGCTTCATATACTGGTGAAACCAACAAGTGAGAAATGTGTGAATGCTCATTAAGATTTTGTAGTAGAACACTACATTTGAGCAGTGTGTCTTGGAAGGAAAAAGGCTGAGCCATATCCTGCCAACACGGCGGTGGTGCAGTGAGACACTGTGATGTACAGAGTGGGAGGGAAGCCGGGTTTCCATGCCATACTCACGCCTGCATGGTGGTGGTGGCTGTCTGAAAGCTGAACATATTCTCTTTGGGGAACCAGCTATTAGGATTGTCCTCTGCAAACACAGGAAACAAAAGCGAGGCGTGGTATCAGCTGAGTTGAGTGTTCAAACACGGGCCTTACAATTAGCGGAGGAGGCTCGTGATGACAAAGAGAGTGTGAAGTGAAACATCTGAGGCTGAATGGGTGAAATACAACTCGTTTTACTGTTTTATTCACTTAACATTAAGGGTAGGTATTGTAAATATATTTTTAACACCTGTTACCTTACAAATTTTATGTATTGTCTTTCTTTACCTCTGTCATCAGTAGACACTCGGTCCTCGCTGTACATCCTCTCCAGTTTCTTGCGTGGCTTCCCTCCATCCTGCGTTGAGGTATCAAGATCCAGGGAGCGTTGGCTTTGACACGGAGCCCGAATGCAGGCCACGCAGTCTGGGGTGTAGTCATCCCGCGACAACCCTCTCCTCATCCCCCAGTCCCGGATGTTGTTGGCGCTCCCCGAGCTCTGCAGCGGCTGTGATGACGACGGTGGGCCACCGTGATGCTGGTGGGCATGGTGATGGTTGCTGCGGTGATGGCTACTACGGTGATGGCCACCACGAGAGGCTGTGGCCGACGGCTGGCTGGTGCAGGACGGATTGTGGCTGGCAGAGGCAGGTGCCTGCTCCCTGGAGCCCTTCAGCACCTCCAGCTCCAGGCTCTCCTCGCTGCCACGGCCCCCCAGGGTCATCCCTCCTTCCCTGGTGATCGTGTACACCCTGGCTGGCTTCAACGCCACGCTCTGCTCTGGGCCTCTGGCACCCGGCGGCTCCTCCGTGGAGAGGCTGCGCTCAGCAGAGAGTCGACGTTTGGAGGGGCACGAAGGTGCTTGAGCCTGGATGGTGTTGACCTGAGGCTGAGACTGTGTACGAGCACTGGGTTTGGATTGGCTGGGCTGGTTGGGTTTAGCTATGGGTAAGCAGTGGATGTGTGGTGTCAGATTGTTGTTATGCAAACGGCTGACGTCTGGAGAGTCGCAGTCCTGGCTGGGGAAGGCGTCAGACAATAAATGATCTGGAGATAGAGGGGAAAGAAAAAAGTTAGAAGATTGAGAGAAGTAAAAAGAAAGCAAACAAAGTGACAGATAGATCATGTCTGTAATTTATACAGAAAAACACCTGAAAGGTAAATGAAGAGAGATCATTGCGCTGTCAGATTCATAGCTTTGGCAGCAGAGCGGTAAACATTTGCGAGCCAGCAAAGCTTTCGGGAGGATGAGAAGGGAAAGCAAAGAGGTGGTTGAGTGATAATAAAGAGCAGGTGAGGAATGATGAAGATTTGGAAATGGATGAGCTGGTTTCAGTACATGAGGGGGCTTTGGCAGAAACAACAGTCCCTTCGTCCTGTAGGGTCATGGACGATAGATGCTCCTTCTCACAGAGTGCTGCAGGCTTGTAACAAAGTGTTTTTTTTATGCTGTCTGTGCTGTGGATAAACAAGTATGTGACACTGCCTGTTGCAGAGCGAAACTGATATAACTGAGCAGAAAGCTCTGTTTAGATCATATAATAATAATACTTAAAACATGTTTTAAATTTCACACAAAAGTCCACTTGGAGTCAAGGATGAACTGACTAGATTTTAGTGGTCAAAGGTCACTTTGACCTCACAAAACACATTGTTTGTCCATAACTCAAGAATTCATAAGCTAATTATGACAATTTCACACAAATGTCTAATAGGATAAAATGATGATAAGTGGATAGAGGATAAAGTGATGACCGGTTGTCGGAGGTATACAACCGCAAGGCCGTAATTCTAGTTAGATATGTTTCAGTGGCATTTTATATAGTTTGATTGCAAGCTCGTTATTTTGGGTAGGGTTCTTTTTTTAAAGGAACAGTGTGCAGGATTTGGTGGCATCGTGTGGTTGCAGATTGCAACCAACTGAATATATGTATGTATGTATGTATATGTTGTACTGTATATATATACTATAACACTATAGCATTCAGCATATTTGAAGTTTCTACCCCAGCAAAGCCTGAGTTTTTGATAATATATACTACTGCATCAAACTGGAGAAATGGGCAGAAATTTGCTACTTTAATGTGGCTGTAGTGGCTGGTGGTTTTGGTGTTCCTTGTTGATGTTCAGTGTTGGGTGCCAGATAATGATTTTCACCTGTTTCACCTACCTGCTCCGTTGCGGTTCTCTGGATTGGTATTGGACAGATATTCTCCAAATGCTCTGGCTGCTCTGTAGAGACAAAACAAAGTGCAGCAGTTAACCCTGAGCCCTCCTGCACAACTGCTCTTGTCAAACAAGAGAAGTGTCTCGCAAAGAGTCCAGATTCTCTCCACATAAACAGTCTGTCTTTATCTGCGAGGCCTCTTCATGGGTCATTACATGCTATACCAGACAAGGAGATTACACCACCAAAACATTCTGTACGAGTGTCCTCAGCTCATACTCTGTAACAGTGTGTTCTTATAAAGTGACTGGAGCACTGGGAGACAGCTTGGAAGCTACAGCTCGCCTCTCCTGCACAGCTGATAGGCCCCATAGGGGGCTGTGACATTGCATGTGCCAAGCCATAAAGCCAGGAAAATAAATGCAGGCGCGTAAGCATGTTATATTGGCAGGAACTGGCGGGTTGTGTAGAAAATCTATGTGGCAGACTGTCTCTCTCTATATATAAAACATAATGAGATAACTCTTCCATTCAATGCTCCTCAGATAATTCTCTCCTCATGCCGCTATCACCGGATTTCTGAAACATCAAAATGACCCTTTTGGATTAAAACACAAGAGATTTAATGGATGTTTTGTCCAACTTACGCAACCACGAGTGCATTCATTTTCAGCATTGGTGGACACAGAACGCAATGTCCTGTACTCCGCACTGGTCTAGGACCATCCCTGTATGCTGTAGTGCTAAAGCCATCCTAGAGATGTTGCATAAACAAAAAGGCAACAGCAGTTCAGTCATGTTCCACCTCTAAAAGAAGGAACAGCCTCGAATAACTGTGATTAGCCTTCTAAAGCCACAAGTATCTCTGCGAAGCTTTGAATACCTTCGAATATTTCTCACTGAAGCTTCGCAGCCCAAAAAATGGTATTCATGACAGCTCTAGTTTTCAGACTATACAGGACAAAACAGTTTTATCCTCTTTTGAAAAGTGGAAAATGACTCACAATAGATGCAGTATCATCATATTGGAGCACTCAGTTCAGCTTATCTTTGAATAATAATATCCAGACTCTCCATTGTTCCGTAGTTATTACACTAACATTGTTCAGTTAGTGTAATATTTTGTTTTGTAGTCAGATACAGATGTCTCCCGTTGAAACACCCACATACTAATAACACACGTCATAAAAAGATATAGGCCACAGACACACACACACACACACACACACCTATAGGTCTGTAATCACTCTCCTCCCACTCACTCCGACCTGGCATTCCTGCCATCTGCACACACACAGATACACAGACAGACTCCAGAGTGTGCCACAATGTGGAGCAGAAAAAAAAAGTAGGCTACACACATAGACACGCACAACACGCTTTCTGTACGCACGCAGGGCTGAATCTCAGGGGGGTTGCGGTGAAATGGAATTGCTGTGTTGTTGCTGTAGCCTCTATGCCTGCCTGCTACGACACACTAAGTAATTAAATATTAGGCGGCACGTGCAGAAGCAAAAGCAGCGGTGCTTCCCATGAAATGTCCCCTCCCCGCATGGATGATGGAAGATGAGGAGGAGGAGGAGAAGGGAGATGAAAATGAAATCATCTCTGATCTATCTGCTTGACTTTCAATAACTCCATATGCTATGATGAAAGAACAAGAGATGTCAAAAACATGTCCGCGGTTTGCAGATGACAAAGCGCTGCGGTATCCTGAGAAAAATACACACTGAACCTATAGAGAGCTTATGGAAAATGACTCATCAAGCAATTTTACTGCACTGCTGCTTATGGAAAAATGTCTCATCTTGCGATTTCGCTGTACAGGGCGGCACAGCGGTGATCACAGCATGGTCAAAACGGCTTGCTGTTGGTCAACAGCGTAAAGTTCACCCGAGTTGATCTCAATGTGAACATTTGTGAGAATTTACTAAGAGCAGAGATTCCATTGGAATGAATGTGTTTGCCATACTGGTGTGACCAGGCCTTGAAGGAGAAACACAGCACTTTAACACTTCAGTTGTTGCCACAATAGGTTTTATCACCAGTGTAATATCTGCTCCTTATGAACAGCATAATCCTGGTTATAGCTAACAGCAAAGGCTAGTCCAGTCCACATTACAGTACAAAGTGTCCTCGGGCAACACACTGAACCCCAAATTGCTCCTGAAGGCTGAGCCATCGCGTGTGTGAATGAGTATTTAGATTAGATCCTGGTCAGCAGGTTGGCACCTTGCATGGCAAGCCTCTGCCATCAGTGTATGAATGTGTGTGTGAATGGGTGAATGCTGACATGTAGTGTAAAGCGCTTTGAGTGGTTGGAAGACTAGAAAAGTGATGTATAAATACAAGTCCATTTACCATTTACGTACTGTACACACACACACACACACACATATTCATTCTCCCTCCGGCTCTTGAGGAGTTTCTCCACAGCCACAGCTAAGGCTTGACACGCTCCTCAGGCCAAAGTGGTTATCTGATAAGCTTTAGCACAAAACATCTGTGCAGTTGTGTGTCGGAGAGTTTCAACACATGAATTATACATCACAGTTGAACTCTGCCGAGCTCCGGAGGTCCGGCGGTGCCTCGTGTTGCCATGGCCCCAGCGCAGCCAAGTTTTTAACCTACTTCATGTTTTTCAGCCATGTGACATGAGGAGGGGGAGGAGGGAGAAGAAGAGACACGGTGACATGAGGGAGATGTCTTTATAAAAACCAAAATAGAAAGTATAAGGAGAGAGTGGGAGGTGGGATGAAGAAGGGAGGCATAACAATAAGTAAGGAAAGTGTATTGAATAAGGAGTGGAGGGGCAGAGTGAAGATTTATGATCCAGAAATTAGATGATGTCATATGCCATGGCTTCTCCTCCTTCCTTCTCTCTATGTGTGAAGGAGTGGGATGACTGTATATATGAGGCACATAGCGATGATGCATGGTATAGATGCCTGGGGACACATTCAAATCTAATGGAACGATGGTGCTGGAGGAGCCTCAGTCGTATATAGACACAAGAATAAAGACCGTCCTCCGCTAGTTTGACTAAGTGCTTTTGCTTTTGTCAACGTGTCCAGTGCGTTTACTGTGTACAGACAATATATGCCAAGTCTTCTGTGAATACATGGTTGCCTCAAGTATGCTTGTATATGTGTATTTTGGTTGGCATTTTGATGATTGGACCATAAGTAAATAAGTAGTTGTGCAACATCTACACTACAAGGTCCTTTAGAGTTTAAGTCCTACAGTGAAATATTATGCATAATGTATTACTGATGCAAGCTCTCTTGTGACTTCTTTAAAGGAATACTTCACCCACAAAGAAAAACAATTTTTGTTTAAGGTTAAGACCTGTTCACGCCAGCATTCAAAATGGCAAAATTTCCCCAAGAATTCATATCATTCCAATGCAATCGCTGCAATTAGTGGATTTGATCACAAAGTAAATCTGTGTCAACTTTAAAAAAAAATAAAAATACAACTCTGGTGAACTTTGACCCGTAAAGTTGTGCTGTTATCAATAGCAAACAATAGAAAACATATATAATTATAACTTTATCATGATCTGTTCAAAACTAATAAATCCAGTTGTTTGAAGGTGTTTTCACAGCAATACAAAATAGATGTTATAGAAGGAATTATGACCTGTTTAACTGCCGAACACTAACGTTAGCAGCTTATAATACCTAATTAAAACTACTAATGCCTCTCTATCATCTATCTTATATTACTGTGAAAACATCTCCTTCAAACAACTGGATTTATTCAAATTTCTCACCAAAATCTACATTTTACAAGATGTTTGTAAAGTTATGTTGTGTTTTTTTATCAAGATGATTTGAACACATCATGATAACAGTGACTTCAGGATGGTTGAAATCATTTATCAAGACAGTGGTGGAAAAAGTTAGTCTAGAGCTTTGTATACCAGCTGCTATAAAACAAAACTAAACAACAAAAAAACAATCTGTGTCGGCCGATGTGGCTCATCGATGTCAGAAATCGTATCGGCAGCAAAAAATGTGGGCATCAATAGGGGCATTTCTAACATCTATGCACTTAAGCTAGCTATGTGTGATGTACTGCAGTTCACGCATTTCAAGGAACAAGGATCAGGGCCTTTCGCCCACCCTGCGACTGCTCTGTGCTCTAAAACCTCAGGGCACACAGCTGCCTTTAAATACACAACGACTTATAAAACATTATTCAGTAGGTGAATATGTAACCGAAATGTGTGAAGAGAGCCAAATTATAGGTTTTCTAGACTGTTTTTCTGCATTTAGGCAGAAACATCAATCATACCAGACGTCGATGGCACTGATATCCAAAAAAAAGACAATATCAGCCCCAGTGTATCATGTAAGCAGTAAACTGCAGTAAGTGATAACGCGGCTATTTTCCTTAAAAGCGAGGCTGTGTCATCATGTAGTCTGTGACTGTATGTTTCACTGTGACAGGCTCTAAGATGAGTGCAGCCTCCACAACCAGCTCCAGCTGATGGAGGCGGTTTGTTCCGACCCTGCTGAGCCCTCCATGTTCCATCCGCTCTCTGGGTGGTGATCAGACCATAATTAGTCAGATCAATGGGAGGACTGCCGGCCATCTTACTGCTCACCTATCTGCTTCTATCATTAACAGGGAATCATTATAGCCTACATAGTTATTGTCCTCTGGACTGTTGAACAAAAGTAAATGTAAAGAGGAAAAAAGATAAAGCAGTAAAGTGGAGTGGGAGAGGAGAAGAAAAGGAATCGGTGGACAGAAGGTAAAATAACGGATTAAAACAGGTTGAAGGTGAGTGTTATATATTAAAAACATTGCACTGAATCATATGTTACATCTCACTTGTCTAGGAGCTATAGATCTTAAATGGGACATATTGTGGAAAGCTCACTTTTTCAATGCTTGTGCACATACATTTGGGTATCTGGAGTGCCTACCAACCCACAAACTGTGAAATGAGACAAGCCAGTCAGTTTTTTTGTGGGCTGCCTAGATCAGAAAACATGCAATCTCGGAACCCATTGGCTAGGGGCTATATTTTTGGGGTTATCCAGGCCAAGACTTAGATCGTCATCAGACCTTTGTGGCATATGAATGCAGAATCTGTTTAGAGATCAGAAAATATGTGATTCAACTAGCCATTCACATTTGGCTCCCCTTCCTATGTCACATGCAGGCTCATTAGAATATAACCCAATATTAAGCCAATCAGAGCAGACTGGGCGTTTTTAGGGAGGGAGGCTTAAAGAGACAGGCGCTAAAACGAAGCGTTTCAGACAGAGGGTGAATACAGGTGTATTCAGACAGACACTGAGAAAAAATGATGTGTTTTTTGAACATTAAAGCATGTAAACATGTTCTAGTAGAAACCCAAAATACAAGTAGAAACCTCAAAATGAGCATGATATGTCCCCTTTAAGTTGCATCATTGAGAAACAATATTCTTCCTCTGGTCATTGAGGATCTTAGACTAAAAAATATTCGTGAGGAAAATAACCGCAGCCCTTTGATTAGGGAGAGGTGGAAAGTGAGTCTCATTTCTTTTTGTATTATAAATACTACGATGACTTAAAGGACATGAAATGGCTCAATGAAAGCATTAAATACTGATGATAAAGAATTGAAATAGTTTCACAGTTTTAATGCGTTAAATCGTGCTAACTTTGTCTCAAAACCTGCAAAAGAAAGGACAACAACTGACATTTTAACTTCTTTCACTGCATCTACCTAACATCTATCTCTGGTTCTTTGTCTTCAAGTGAAAATTAAACTGCATCTATTATTGCATTCATTTCTTACTCCTCAACTGAACTTTCAGCTTCCTTTCACCTCTAAAGCCACTCCCACTCATGATCAGCGCTAAAACCGCTCAGCGCTGGCTGTGCCATTGTTTTCCTATGGGGAGAGCCGTGGAGCTATAGGCGGAAGCGCAACCCCTGGCTCGGCGCACCGCTGACCTTTCAAAGCAACCAACGAGATAACAGCTGACGTGGACACTTTTTGATGATGTATAACTATGCTGCGCTTTGCCTCTACAAGCGTCTGCACTATCCTCTGTACCCTACATTGAGCAAAGAGTAAATCTCATCTGAAGGCAGCTCAAGTCTTCAACTAACTATTCAACTGCTTTCAGTGGTTATATGTCAATTTGCATTCTTAAACTGAATGGAGGGTCTAAGGACACAGGGTGCCGTATGCCGTGCAGTTTGTAAAACCCCTATTGGCCTATATAAATAAAATTTATACAGCACCAGTCTGACCTGTGTCCACTGTTATCTGTCTGTGTCCCCATCTGTCCTTTCACTGCCTATCTCTGCACAACACACACTGGGAAGGTTGGCTATGGTCAAAGGCTGATGACTTCATTAAGAGATACTTGCTCCGCTACACTCCACTGACAACAAAGGCCATGAGTCAGGCAATTGCCCATATCTCCCAAGAGGCTGTAAGTGGTTTCATCAATAGTTTCTGGAGGGAAAGACACATATGTAAAGCCTCAGGTTCAGATAGGCTGAGACCTGTCTGTTGGGCTGATGTTGGCTTTTATTAAAGAGGCACTATGTAAGAGCTTTATTGTATATTATGTATGTTATTTGACCTCTGCTCTATTTAACTAGAGTAGTCCTTTCTTATGATAAATTTGTGACTATAATTAAAATGTCAATAAGAGGTTAAGGTCAGGGGGACAGTGTAGGGCGAGCTTTATTGATGTGGCAATTCCTTCTGGTCATCACTGAAGGTCAGCAGATGACTTAATGACACTTTGCAAAGCATCTCGGATATTTTGGAGGATTTTTTCCCTGAAAATGCGCAGGTTTTAATATTATTCGATGCCAGATGGAGGGAGGATTTTAATCGCCAGTCTGGAAAACCTGAAATGTAAACTAAATGCCTCACCTAAAACAGCTGTTAATCTTGTTTCAATGGGTGAGTATTAGGGTGCTGTTATGGCCAAAGTGTACGGTAGTCTGAGAGATGTGTCTACCTTGATGAAAACATAAATCTTGTGGAAAATTTAAATAAAATATTTGACCCAACCCTTTTGCCAGACAGGATTGGTGATGTTGGAAGATTCTGAAAACCCAGATTAAGTTGGGTGAAAATGTTTTTAATGTTAACTGCTAAAAAGTCTTTATTTCTACAATATCTGTGCATGACAACAACACAATATGGTTATGGTTATAGGCAACTAAAAGACAGATTGGGTGCAGATTGTGGTTCCTGTTAAAACTGCTATTCCAAGCATCACTGTCCTCAGAAGGAACTGTCCTGTCAATAGCACAGCCCACTGAGGAGCTGGAGGGACAGCAGGTGGCAAACTTGTCTTCACCAGGCTGAGTAACACCAGAAATGTACTAGACAACAGTAGTTTTCAAGTAGACTCCACGAGAAGTATCTAGGAAGAAAACTGCATTGTTTTTTTTCTTGTTGATTGATTTTTTATTCACCCGCCTACCAAAGCTACTTCTAGTGAAACCAGAATACCAGGACACCCTGGGGGTATAGGAGAGGGACTATAGGGCGTCAACCAGGAACTGTAACATCCCCGTTTCACATCCAGCTGGATCCAACTTTGTTGTGTGTCCTTTCCGATCCCTCTCTCCCCTCATTTCCATGTCAGCTATCAAATAAAAGGAATGAAATGGCCATAAAAATAATTAAAAAGTTGTGCCATTTGAACAGCTGCTTATGAAGATTACACTACACTAAGCACACCAGAGAAAAATAAACGAGGCACTCAACCCTGAGAACACTGTAACTACTGTCAAGCACGATGGTGGTGGTGTCATGCTCTGAGGCTGTTTTGCTGTGCTGCATTGCAGAAAATGGGATATAATAATGAAGAAGAAAGATAACAACATGAAACCATCAGTTGGACGGATAAATATTGGATTGCATTTGGGGCGTTCAAACAGGACGATGACACTAAACACATATTGAAGTGGTTTTATGATGGCTACATAAAGATCAAATTAAGCTTTTGGAATGGTCTTTCCAAAGTCCACACCTCGACCCCGATTGTGTTCTGCCAACCCGATCTCACTCCCAACTCGTCAAATACCTCCGATTGGTCAGTGCCCCTCTGTGTCTGATACCGACACCCCGTGGCACCCTTTAGCGTCTGTATAGAATGCAACGGGCTTTCAGCTAACTCCAATGTAGTAAACCCACCCGTCATTATTAGATGTGGTTTTAAGAGAGAGAGAAAGTCGGGTGGGATGTGAGGATGGATGAATCAAACAAACAAATGGAGTACTTTCACCCAGGAGACCGCTGTTGGTATCCTGTGTGAAACCAAGTCAATGTTTACTTATTTTACCTTAGTTTTGTTATGTAACTGGTGTACTTAAATATACAACGGCGTATTAGGGCCATTGTAGTTAAAAAAAAAATTAAAGAGCTGGAGAAGGGGGGTAATATTCCGAGTAAAAAATTCAGAGATCAAAATAATTTCCGAGAAAAAAAACGTTGATATTCCCTGAGATTAAAGTGGCACATTTATGAGAGAAAACTCACAAATTTGCGAGATTATAAAGTCATAAATTTACAGGAAAATACAAATATGTATTCTTTCATGTCCTCAATGTTTTCTTTCATGAACATAAATAATAATATTATAGAAGCTACAGGAAAATAGAGACGAACAACATCTAGCTTTGAAGACACAAAGGCATGTGTGAGCGTTTAACGGTTGCATAAGAGTGATGAGGTTGATCCAACCGTGCAAGTTATGAGGTTCCTAAACAAAAATACCCCACTATTTTTCATTATATTTTTGTGCTGTACTATTTTCTGAGTTTTTTTCTCGCAAATTTATGACTTTATAATCTCGCAAATTTCAAAATTTTTGTCTTGCAAATGTATGACTTTATAATTTCAGAGAATATCAAAGTTTTTTTTCTCATAAATTTATGATTTTAATCTCAGAATATTTCCCCCTTCCTTCCCTGTATTATTTTTTTTATTTGACCGAAAATGGCCTTAATACGTCGTCGTATAAATAACACTAGTTGTGTAACAAATTTACTTATTTTACGTAACAACCCAAGCCTTGATGTTTTCCTAAGCCTAACCAAGTAGTACAAGTGGAACAAGTGGAATCTATATGTTTCCTGTAAACACGGAAGTTTATTTTGACAGGACACTATGCGTGTAACGAGCGGAAACGCCGCCCTGACACATCCAAAACTGATGAAAGAGGGTTAGCTAGAGAATCATAGTTTGAAGTGTACATCCCTCTCTCTCATCAATTAGGTTTCTCTTCACTGCATCAAATAATAAAGATGTGCTGTAATCAAGCCAACTTGCCATAACATCATTAAGGATACTAAATATCATCTATCAGCACTGTCGGCTTAGAAATATTGTGTCATATTTGGTCTTCAATGTCTCAGTCATGGTTTTCCATAATTGTGATTGTGACAGGTTTATGTTTTAGAGAGGGGACCCAGATGTTTTATAGCTAATAGCCCCACTGGACCGTGGCTGGAGCTAATCTGTGCAGTGATGAGGACAGAGTCCAGGAGCTGGTCTCACAGTCTTGTGGGAAAGAGGCCATGAAATCACATTTTCACTGAAGTGGAATCTATTAACGCCTGAAAAAACTGTTGTGCTGAGCAATTCCTTTGGAAAGTGACTCAAACATTCTTGAAATATTAAAGGCGACGGTAGCTCTGAGGTGCTCGTAATCTTTGCTATCGTGTGTTTTTTTTTTTTCTGCGTGTGCTGTTTGTTCTTAAAAAAGATTTGTCATAAACGGGACAGGGAGGCAGTTTGGGCCATCACTAAGTGCTTCAGGCACAGCGCATAAAAGAAAACACATTTTCCCCCCAACTTCCCTTTAAAAACGGAGACATTAAGCACACAATTAAGTGCACGGTAAAAGACTTTCATCAACCTTCTTAACCTTTGCACAATCCTCTCGGTGTATTCAAACAGAACCAGTGTCGACACTGTTCATACATTACAGGGCTCCAGAGTGCGAACAAATCTGTCAAGTGTGCGACTAAAACATTTTCATTGGTCACACCGGTGCGCCTGACATTTAACAGGTCTGTATGTGTGTGTGCATGTGTGAAACCGTGGCTTGTACTCCTCCTCGAGCGACATCACAATCATAAAACATACCGCTAATTCATAATGAAGAACTATTAATTGCTAATTTGTCAAGAAAAATGCTGCAGTGTTCGTTACACCTGTCCCCAAACCGACATCATAAGTGGAGGTAACTGCTGCACTATGTCTCCCCGGTTTCCCTGATAAGATGCCTAAACCTGACTGGAGGCACCGGATTAATTTCAGAAGTGTGTGAAGGATGTGTGTGTGTGTGCAAAAAGTAAATGTAAAAAGTTTAGTCTGCAGTCCTGCATTAGCATCACAATGGACCAAAATGAAAAAGACACAATCTACTTCAAATCAGCCCATTTTTAAAAGCAGATTTATTTTGGCATCATCCTTCTTCTCATCCCATTTCGATGCACTGAAACACTGCCCTTCTCCTCGTTCTCCTGATCAACCCCAGCTTTGCCAGCAAATGAATAATGTAAAATAGCTGGATGGCCTGACTGTACTTGAAAATAATGAATTCCATGTTGAATTGCAGGTTAATGGCAAAAAAACAGCCAGAGAGCAATAACACACAACAGCAAGGTTGGCCTGGTTCACGCCAGATTTCTGACCAATTTCCAAATGCTAACACAACATCACATGTTGTCAACATTCCTAAACTGAATATCTTGATGAATACCCTGAAATCTTGCAAGGTGTTGTGGGTAAACTCTGCACAGTACACTCAGGTTTGCCAAAGAAAAGCAAAGAGTGAGAAACAATGGGACAAGGCTATAACACACACACTTACCAGTGACCAAACTAACACCACGTTTTCATCTGGACAAACAAGATGAAATCATTTCGAATTTAGTTCTGAGTTTATATTTTAGGTTTGAAAAGTAAATATATGATTTCATGGTTTCATCAAGCCAAAATTCAGAGGAAAGGTACACGTTTTTGAGCAATACCAGGAAAAAAAGCGTATTGTTTTTCACACTGCGTCCGATGACGTCACATAAGGGAGCGTTGGAGTCTGGGCAGTTGTCCTCTAGCCTGTATGTCTTTGCAAGGTTTAGTTTGCATTTCACCGTTTTGCATCATTATTGTCTCTTTATCTCTCTCTCTCTCCACCACTCTCCCTGTATACCAAAAACACAGTGTGGAGCTGGTTCTGGGATGTATTTTCTACCTCATCAGGAACAAAAGGATCCACTTTTTTAGTCTTTAAAATCGATCTAGCTGGGACACTCTTCCCTTTGTCAGGTCATGGACATAAAAACATTAATCTTTTGGAGGGAAAATGCAGTTTTCAAACCATTTTCCCGCACACTAATTCACTTTGGATGCAAACCCATAATCTGCCATATAGGTTTTTAAGACATCAGCATGCTTTTAACCGAAGCGCTCGTCAGAGTATTAATCAAACCTGACCAATGCATATATTACAAAGTGCTTAGTATTTTCAAGTGAACGAAGTAAGACTTTAAAAGGACAGCTGTTGTGAGGTATAGGCCTCAGGGTCAAAAGGAGAGTGCTGGGAGAAGAGGATCCCATTAAACACGCTTACTTCCAGTGTAATCCCTCTACTGCATTTCTATTCACATTTACCCAAATACAAAGACGCAGGATTGGATTAGAGAGAGGTGAAACTCTGCTCATTCACCGCACAACCGATAAACTGAGATCATCGGCGGCTTGGAGACACCACTAATCCTGGCTCTGCTCAGAAACGGAGCACCGGGATTTCAGGAGAAGTGCTATATTGTTCGCTGAGAGTCATTAAACTTCTTGTCTACTGGAGTGTGGCTCATGATCGCTGATAGAGCGGGAAATACGTATACAGGCACACAGTCAGTCGCCTTGGCAGCGGTCTGCATGCGTGTCCGGGGTGCTGCTGGCGGCGATCGGCGCGATTTATGGAGAGTTAAGCGTGAGATGTGACAAAAGCGAGCGAGGCGGAGAGCGAGGTGATAAACAGATAAACAACAAAAAGGAAGACAGAGACAAATGGAATTGGAGAATGGGGTGTGTGGGGTGACTGTGTAAGTAGCCTAGATGGAAAGGTCATACACTGTGTGCTTTATAGCATATGCGTGTGTTTTACTGCAGAGTAGCTGTGCACAGGATCATAAGGTGGGTGTATACACACATGACTGAGAGCAGAAGTGCTTCAATCGTCTGCGATCTGAGGTCAGCTGGTGGGCGACGCAGACCTCATCTCCTACCACAGAACATTAGTCATACCGCAGCCTCCGGACCGAGTACACACTGATCTGACACCCGAGACACAAAGACCTTTCATGGCATGACTCATACATTCAGAGTTAAATGTCATTAGAATTAGTCAAAGTCCAGTGAGTCTAGCTGGAAGTTTTGTAGATAGCCATGTCACTAAGGCAAAAGGAAATACACGCTCTGGTTGCATCTACCTGCTGTACAGCATGCAACTACAGGACAGAGCTTTTCCTCAAGTCATAATTATATAGAGAGCTCAGAGCATTTTAAATGTATAGTCATTTTGTAAAGGGTCATATACAATAACTAAATATCAAATATAAATGAGAAATATGATGATTTGACACAAGCTTTGTTTTTTTTTTTAAATGGTGTATATAGTCTAAAACTAATAGCAAAACATAATTAAAGCTGAAGTAGGCGAGATGAGAGCAAATATGATTAAAACAAGTTATTTTTATAAAACGCTATATCGTGACAGTAGTACATGAGACAGGTAACCTGAAAAAAATCATGTTCCTCTGGTGTCCTCCAGTGCTCCTAATGGCATCTGCAAGATTTCACAGACTGGAGGAAAACAAGCAGTAAGAGCTGAGCTAAGGTCTGCCGTCCATCTGCTGTCTATCACTCGACCAAACGCTCAAACTAGGCAGCGCTGATCAAATATGAATCAATATTCTGTTACTGTAATGACTATTTCTCACCTCAAATGTTTTCAGAATCATCTTGTAGTGCACGGTTTTGCTGTAAAAGTTTGTGACGAGGCCACCATTGTGAAATCTGTTGAAGGAACGCCAAGTTCCGATTCACATAACCGGAGCACAGCCAATAGGAACGCTCTTTCTCTCTGAAATTAGATTTTTTAAAGCCTGAAAACAGAGCCATGAGGAGCTGCAGAAGTCTAGTTATCTCTCAGAACACTTGAATTACAATATGCTGAAAGGTTATTATAGAATTTTTTGCCCAATGATGCCAAAAATATACTGCCTACTACTGGTACTTTAAGTAACACTGATTTCTAAGGCTGTAATGATTATGTCCACTATGGATTAATCTGCATAATGAATCATTAGGTCTAAAAGGTGTCTGAAAATATCATAAAAATGTCCATACATACATATTACTCACACACAAAAAAAGAAAAAAAAAAGAATATATATATATAGAGAGAGAGCTTATGACAATGTTTGCTTTGAGAGGAATGAAAGGTGTAAAGCAAGCTTCAACGTCAGGAAGATGGTTTGTACATTTGGGGAAGATTCATGACAGAAAACAAAGTTCAGAAGGAGCTGTGCAACCAGACACCAAGTGTTTTACTCCATGTGGGAATAATACCAGAATTTATTCATTTATTGTTAAGTTGTTAAGTGGAAGCTAATTGTAACTTCTTTGGTGGGTTGATACTTTCACATTCGACCGTCTAAAATCCACTTGGATATGTAGACTGTGGTAGTTTTGGAGACAGCAGGACTCTTCTGCGCTCCTCCGTGCGCCTCCAGAGAGACCACGGTCCACTCACACTCACCTGACTTTTGCGGCCACGGAAGATATCGCATCACTCCTCAGATTCTTCCTTTTGGACACCGCAGTTCCCATGCTGAAGTGGAAACGACCCAGGAGACAAAACGCGGACCATTCCTTCCACAGACTGACCGGCGACCGAAACAACAAAACAAGAGAGGAGAAACACCACGCGGGGAAATATAAAAAAAAAAAAAACATCCGTCGGTTATCCAACGAGTACCGACTATGATTATTTCATGTTTATAATTAGTCTATCATTTCTTTTGATAAAAAAACTCAATGTTCCAGACAGAGAGAGGCTGAGCGCAGCAGCGCTGCTGGAGGATGGACGATGGAGAGTGGTGCGCTCTTCTTCCCTCCTCCTCTTCTCTCCTCTCTCCTCCTCCTCTCCTCATCCAACTGAAGCTTCCAGGAAGGAAACTGAGACCATAAAAGGAAGACGTTGTCTCCTGCACGGCATGGGCATTATTAGCAGGGGGGATGATAAATAGCGGCTCATTCTAGGTGTATATTGGATAGAAGAGGAGGTGTGGACACTTGAGTCCAGAAGTAATCTTGCAGTTTAACATCACTTATCTAACAAAAACAAAAACATGTCATTCAAGTGGGCACTGTGGGCCTAATAAATAAACTAACAGCTAATATTTTACTTTAAAGTTATAATTAGTTATATAGATTTTCATTACATCAAGGCCCAGTTTATGGTCAATGTGTTTTTTTTCCTTACAATCACGCTTATTGTTATCTTTATAGTAGGCTAGTTTTTATTGGGAATGAATATTTGGTGCAGATCAATCAAGTAGATGGAGATCACTGACAACAGGACCACACACATGTCTCTACTTATGTTTATGGCAATCCATCAAATAGATGTTGAGAAATTTCAGTCTGGACCAAAGTGGTAGAACGACCAACTAACCAGTCAACCTGATCTCATGGGAACACACATGATTTTAGGAATGACATCATGGTCGGGCTTAAAATAAGTAAACTAACTACAATATGTACGTAAACAGCGTAACATATGTACGGAAAACACGTCATAAACGTCATTAACGTCATTTCAAAATAACTCAACAATGCTTTGGGACATGAACACCGGTGTCCTGGTTGAAAGTCCTGTGTTTGTTGGACCCATCCACCCACCATCAGCAGTCTCCCTCACTGTTAATTCTACATCACCAGCTGAATCACTGGGTGTTTATTGCAACTTCAACCATGTCTGCTATGTCTTAATTTCAACACACAGTCAGCACTGCTCGCTCATCGCAGCAGCTTTGACTGCCGCGCTTGGATTCCACCAGGCGCACCTGCGCCGCTTTCCGACTGCCACAGTTGTCGGAGTGTTCGCGGCCACTTTAGACAATGCTTGTGATTCCACCAGACGCAATGTAGCTTGTTTTAGATGCATCCCAGAAGCGTCTTTCTGCTCTGCTAAAAAAATATGCGCCTAGTCTATTTCTGACTGGGGTGCATGGCGTCACAGAGAGCAGGTTGAGTCAAGCAGAAGGTGGAACAGCTAAAGCATCTGGTCAATTTTCACAATAAACACCCTCTGCAGAATCCTGTGAGATTAAACTATGTAGGTACTGTGTACTGGTATGTACTGGTAGAAGCACAAATATCTAGGAAAAATGACCAAATCAACCAAATCTGCAAGTCGAGCTGGCAAAACACTTCTGAAACACTCCCGGTGTGATATGATGCTGTGTGGGGGATCGAAGCCACGCCCAGTGGAATACCGGTGTCAGAGATACACTATCCTTCAGTGTTGATAGGCTATTGCTCATGACGTGTAACCAATCAGATAGTGCTGTGGGCGGGACATTGAGCGAGACTACAGAGTGGTGACTACAGACAGAGAGGGGCGGCTGCATCAGAGATTTTTTTATTTATTTATTTTATCGGGTATCAGATAAAACAAACTGTGATTTTGATAATCATAAAAATACTGAAAATTCAACTTTGTCAGACCACTCAAAATCACTTTTTCGCCCGCAGTAAAAACTAAAATGTTAATGCTTAATGTTGTGAATTAAACAAAAACACGATTAGGCAATAAAACTACTTAACTAGGTTTATGAAAAAAAACAACATGGTTGGGCTTACAATGACTACGTCTGTACAGTGGACTTGACATGAACACAGGACACGAACGAACAGCCGACTGTAACGTGACGTACGGGACACAAACAGCGGCCTTTTGGATGAAAGCCCAGTGTGTCTCTTTCACTTTCTTAACTACGTCACCACAGCACTTTCCCTTTGTGTTTACTGGTGTACATTGTAGTCTATGAAAAGCCTGGTGCGTTGCATACCAGTGCTAAAGGGTGCCTTGTGCGGCGGCATCGAGCACCAAGCACAGCAAACAAAGACAGGATCATTTGACTTTCATTTCCATGACCTGAGAATCTTGCAGAATATTGCTTACTCTTTGGGGGAAACAAAATCAATTCCACATCAATATTCAATTGAATGAAAAAAAGAAGAATAAGCAATTCTTCCCTTTACTTTAGCCACAATATAACCAAACCTCATTGTGATTATCAAAGTGTGTAATATACACAGTACAGGCTACGTCTATACACAATGCTCATCACATTTCAGTAACAGTAACAGCCAGACAGACAGTACAGTGACAGACACTCTGCAGCTCCAGTCTGACACTTGGCCTATCATAATCACCCAAGTTCCAGATTGAGACTGTGAATCCTTAACTTTAATATCAAGAAACCCCCAGAATGTCACTGCTAATCAGGTGCATGGGCATAGTAGACTCTGACAAGACTGGCAGTGTGAAAAATTCCCTCTAAGATTTTCCTGCTTGGACATAAACCGATTCAGAACATAATGACAGGTAAGGTCAAGTCAGTATAACACAAGTGACTGGCATAGGCTTCTGAAAAATAAACCCAAAAGTGTACATACTAGGCTGTCAATTGATTAAAATATCGAATGACGATTAATTGCGTGATTTTCCATAATTTTTTATCCATTCACAATGTACCTTAAAGGGAGATTTGTCAAGTATTTAATACTCCTATCAACATGGGAGTGAGCAAATATGCTGCTTTATGCAAATTTATGTATATATGTATTATTGGAAATCAATAAACAACACAAAACAATGACAGCTATTGTCCAGAAACCCTCACAGGTACTGCATTTAGCAGATTTACAGACGTCTCTTTCCCAATGTAAGTCTATGGGGAAAAGTCTTTTTGGGCCCAATGGCATCACGTGACGGACACGTAAATTGTAGTACCGCCATTTGGCATCAACGACCATCGCTCTTCTTGGGGGCTTGGGTCAGTCCGGCATCATCATCTATCCCATAATGCTTTGAAAGGCGCTTCACATGTCTCATATGTAGAAAATGAATAGGGTCCACATTTTTTTGTCACACCGCATTCAGTGGCTCTTGACTGTATTTTGCGGAGCCATAACAAAGTCATGCTACTTCCTCGTCCTTGTCAGATTCATTTTAGGCATTTTAAAAAAAAAAAAGAGGATGTCTTCATGAGAAAACAAATCAGGACTATAAAACGAATAAAAGTTCAATTAAGGCTATAGGCTACTCCTACGCTGAAAACCTTTTCCTTTATTCGTGTCAAGGGTTTTGACCACCTTCACAGGCTGCTGCATACACATTTTAACTGCCATGTTTTATTTGAGTTATAAATCACTAAAGTATAGAGCTGTAGATTTGAGCTTTCTTCATCAGATTCCCAGTCACAGCTGAGGAGGTTAGACAGCAGCCAGAATATCTTATTCACCAAATGCTGCTGCCAGAAAGCAAACCAGATAGAATTCCAGACAACAACGTCAAGGTTCTTCACCGCTGTACATGCGAATGCTGCCTGATGAGCACACAATGTGAGCCCATATTTGTGGCTGGACTTTTAAAAGTTCTGGTGTTGCTTGTGCTGACTTTGTTTGGTGAGAAGGTATGACTGAAATTATCAATGTTATCATCCTAGTGAGTCCATATAGTAGCACACAGAACCAGCCAACCTGACCTCCACGGAGCAGGGTCACTTCAACTCCTCACAGCATCCATGTATGCATGCCAGAGACCACAACCCTTAATCCCCCATCCACCTCTCACTCTCCCTGCCCTCCCCCTTTTGTTATCTCGTCATCTTCTTCTTCGTTGCTCTTCCCTCGCTCTGCCTCTCCTCCTCCTCCTCCTCCTCCTCCAGCACGAGAGGCTGGTTGGACAACGGTGAGCAGAGCACGTTAACAAATTGACTGTATGAATATTTAAGCAGCCATCTGTTTTTTTTTTTTTGCTGGTAGTGTGTGTGGCTCCCACGCCCATCCACAGTGACAGTTCTACACCACCCAGGCACACGCAATCACACATAGGGATTTGTATGCATGCTTCCACACACACACATACACACAGAATCTACTACGCTGCTATAGGAGTGGGCTGCATGCAGAGGAAACTCTGTAGAGACAGTGAAAGATTTCGCTTGTGTGGCTGTAGCTGCAGCTGAAATCCTACACACTCTGCAGAAACAGTTGCACCTAACGCAGCATTATATATACCAACAAGATCTATCTGTAATCTGAGGCATGTGACTGCACAAACCGTGTCCAATGCATTGCAGTCAAAAACAAGAAAACTGTGATCCTTTAAAATCTCTAATAAAATGCTGTTTTTGACTGTGAGGATGCCAGCGGGTGCCAATCAGGATTTAGCGGCGGACGATTTTCTTTTCAAAGGTTGATAAATGATAGCGTAATACTGCTGATCAGCTGTTACTGATGTAGTCCATACCACCCACGCGCAGGTAGAGTAATGAGGAGAGGGATCTGCAGCAGACAGACTGGCACAGGAGACAACTTATATAGAGCAGCACAGCTATCCAGGGGTGGAGAGGAGAGAAAACAGCAGCAGAAGCACTCCATTGCCTGAGGTTGAACCTCCCAGGAAGGCTGCACACTTTAAATCTCAACTGACAGACGCTCACAGAGCATGTGATTGGGAGAGGTTGCCATGGGCAGTAAACAGCCCAGAGCAAAGTCCTGGGGGGGCAGCAGTGCCTGAAGCCATGTAGGTCTCAGCAGTGTCTTCGTGTGGCCTCCTCTATCTGCCACATCTGGGCTGTGAACCTGTATGAAGTTTCTCACACTAAAATAAATCCATGCCTTCCGGTGAAATCAGTCAGATACTGTTGATCAATGCTACAATAAATGTGACATTAATCAACATGCATTAGAAAAATCTATACAATATTCAGTGCCTGCTGAGCTGGTTTTATACTCCAAATGACTCTGAGTGGCAATAAATTATGAGCTGCTGCTTCATTCAGAGCTATTAGTCTGTTTGTCTTGCCTCGCGATTCATTTATAAATTAAATGTTTTTCGAAACCGGATGCATTTCTATTTGGTCCTTGATCACAAAGTAAATGTTTATTTGTGTAATATGCTTCAGGAACGTTCCGTATTAATCATTATGGATAAATGCAAAGTGATTTATTCACATATATACACACAATATAAAGTCAATACCTGCATGCAATGAGCAGTAGAGGTTGACAATCAGTCACAGGGCCATACACTATATACTTGACTAACTATAAGACAAATCTGAATGCGGTGGTACTGATTCCCCAAATTTAAGCTGATCAGGAGGAAGACTGAGAACCAGTTACCAACCGCATAACACAAACATATTTACTCAGAGAAACTAATCACACAAGTTTCTTCACAATAAAAAAAATGCCTCCCTAATAATAATATACAAATACCTCTTTAATAAACAAATGCCTATATAATAATAAGGAAATTTGTATAAAGGGGGTTTCAATGAAAATAACGCAATAAACAAAATAACAAAATAAACCCTGTGGGCGTTAGGTTCTCAGTAAGCAGTACAAACTCTTGCAACAAATACTGATGCAGGTAACCTGGTGCAGGTCTTCTTTAATTATTAATACAAAAGGAGACCAGACAGACCAAAAATAGCAAAAAATTGCTTAGACCTCAGAGGGTTAATATTCACTCCAGCTAGGTTTCAGAATACTCCAAAACACCCTCAATCAGAAAAGTTAAGACAGTAAAGATGTGAGGGCTGTTGCTTTGGACCCAGAAGCAGACACAGATACGGTTGGAAATCAGATGGATTTATTGTGAATAAAGGTGGTGAGGGTGCTGGAGAAGGCAGGGGACAGGCAGGCTGCTGAGCAGGGTGGAGTGGCTGGAGGGATGAGCTGGGACGGCGCGAGGATGGCTCGATGGAGGCTGGCACTAGAATCCAGTTCACAGGAAAAACACAAGGTTAATGCTAGAAGCACAAGAATTACTCTAGTAATTATAATACAGAGTGGCCGAGAGAATACCAACTGGTAGGCAGAACAATCTGGCAGGGACTGGCAGGAAAACTGGTGTTCTTGTACTGAGGGTTGATTGGCTTGATTGTTAACAGGTGGAGAGTGCAGAGTGGAGAGTGAGACCAGGTGCCTGATGAAGAAGCCGCGCCCCTGCCACACCCCCACACACACACACACACACAGACAGGGGAGAGAAAGACACAGGAGGAACAACACAGGAAAACCACTGGAGTCACAGCCAGAGCCGTGACAGGACCCCCCCCTCAACGGGCGCCTCCAGGCGCCCCAGGCTTGTCTGGATGCTCCCGATAAAAGTCCCGAATGAGGGAGGCATCAAGAATGAAGCTGCGCGGAACCCATGAGCGTTCCTCTGGGCCATAACCCTCCCAGTCAACCAAGAACCGGAACCCCCGGCCTCGGCGGCGGACGTCTAGAATCCGCCGAACAGTGAAGGCAGGGTGATCGTCGATGATCCGGGGGGG
>CAKAOH010040799.1:0-11198 GCA_916701665.1 Sebastiscus tertius | reverse complement strand
TATATATATATACACACACACAATACACATATATATATATATATATGTATATGTGTATTGTATATACATATATATATTAAGACTGTCACGATTCACTGCATGATTGTCCATAGTTGATCTCAATTAATCACAAATTAATCTCACATTTTTTTATCAGTTCAAAATGCACCTTAAAGGGAGATTTGTCAAGTATTTATTAATAATGATAAATAATCGTGATCTCAACATTCATGCAAATAGTCGTGATCATCATTTTGGCCATAATCGTGCAGCCCCAATGGAAAGTGATACGTATCGTTACACTCCTAATGTTTATTGGTTATTGTGGAAGTAAAACTCGTAAAGATATAGAAATATGTTAACTAATGCTAAGGAATATTGATCACATAATTGTACTGAAAGACATATAATCACTGTTAAATGTTATGATGTTTTATAGCCCCTAGTAATGTCTCTACATAACCCTGGCTTTGTCCTACAGTTGTTTGTGAACCATCATGAGGTGTCTGAATGAGCTAATGCATAACTTGATAAGACTGGAAAAGTCCCTAACTCCCCCAGTACCTTGTTTGACCTGAACGACAGCTGATGGTGGCAATTACGTTTTAAAAATAGACACTGGAAAGCCTCGGACATACCAGAGACAAATGGAGTGAACGAATATCCCTTGTGATTAAGGGCTATGACCTAAATTACCTGACACCAATATAATCAGGACAAATGTCGAATATTCTCAAGAAGGCGGGGCAAAAGACCCTCAGAATTATATATAAGGCTATGTTCTGGACCCGGATAGTCAGTCAGTCTGTTCAGGACCAGGCTCGGGTTTTGGTTGTGTTACTGCTCCAAATGAACACAATAAAAACTCTGCTTTTTGCATCAGACTTGGACTGTCTCCAGAGAGTTATTTGAGTATCCTGTGTTGACTTTTTTTGACATCCTGAACATTGATCTTTGAAGAAAGTTGATCAAGGTTCCCAGACACCTTTGGCCCAAGGTCTGAGACACGTTGCTTCTACGTTATATGTTTATTGATTATATGTTGATTCATTATATGTTTATTGATGGCCTTTTTTCACAAGACAAAGTTCCAACAATAGTCTTTCTGTATTTTTATTTTACAGGTGTTGAAGGAGTGTTCCATCCGGCTGACACGAGTTAGGATCAGCAGTGCGATGTTGGCTGCGATGGACGTTGTTGGGCACTCAGCAGCTGTTCCAAAAGGCCAAAAGGTCATCTGCAGGTTCATTTTCTCTATTAGTTGAGGCCTTATATATTAAAGTGTCCTCTTCTTTCTGAAATATTAATAAGCCAAGACTGCTGATATTGTCAAAAAGGAAAAATGCCTCAAATATGTCTTAAAAATCTTTGTAGCTTTTCTTCCATTAGAAACATCATGTGGAGCAGAAAGCAGCTGCTTCCAAGAGGAGACTGGCAGAGCAACAGCTTTGTCTTTGTTTTTAATTACTTTTTTGACTTATCTAGAGTTGTTTGTTGTACAGCGTGAGTACACGGTGTTGGTAGGAAACTTATTAGCCATCAGAAAATTGCTGGCCTTCTCCAGAAACTTGTAATATATTATACATATATAAACATATTGTTCATGGCTAACCAATAGCTACAACCCAGGTTAAGTCGACTGTATAGCTAACATTAGTTTACTGTAACGTTAGTTTGTATTGTGCTTTGTTATAACTAAGGCTGTCAATTGATTAAAATAGTTAATCACGATTAATCACATTTTAATCTGTTCAAGATGTACCTTAAAGGGAGATTTGTCAAGCATTTAATACTTTTATCAACATGGGAGTGGACAAATATGTTGCTTTATGCAAATGTATGTATATATTTATTATTGGAAATCAATTAACAACCAGGTACTGCATTTAGCATAAAAAATATGCTGAAATCATAACATGGCAAACTGCAACCCAACAGGCAACAACAGCTGTCAGTGTGTCAGTGTGCTGACTTGACTATGACTTGCCCCAAACTGCATGTGATTATCATAAAGTGGGCGTGTCTGTAAAGGGGAGACTCGTGGGTATCCCTAGAACCCATTTTCATTCACATATCTGGAGGTCAGAGGTCAAGGGACCCCTTTGAAAATGGACATGACAGTTTTTCTCGACAACATTTAGTGTAAGTTTGGAGCGTAATTTAACCTCCTTCATGACAAGCTAGTATGACATGGTTGGTACTGATGGATTCATTAGGTTTTCTAGTTTCATCTGATACCAGTATCTCCACTCTAGCTTTAAAACATAGACATGGACAGGCTCCAGTATGTCCAAAACTCAGCTGCCAGGGTTCTCATCCGCACTAGGCCATGGCAGCACATCACCCCAACACTCATCCACCTTCACTTGCTTCCAATCATCACCCATAAACTCCTCCTTCTCACATACAAATCCCTCCATGCCCTTGCCTAACCGACCTTCTCCACCCCTACACCCCATCCCGGAAACTATGATCTTCCAACACTGGTCGGCTCTCCAACCCCCACAACCGGCTGAGAACTTTCGGCGACAGAGCTTTCAGCGTCGCAGCCCCCGCCCTCTGGAACTCTCTCCTTTGTGAGATCAGAAATGCTTCATCCCTGGACACTTTCAAAAAACACCTCAAGCACCACCTGTTCATCAAGGCCTATGACCTCAGCTCTTCCTACACATCACTCGTTTTAATTACCTGGCTACAGTTTTTTTCCTCTGTTTTATTTATCAGTATGTTTTTGTGTGCCCTCTTTGTAAAGCATCCTTGGGTTTCTTAAAGGCTCTATATAAGTCCATTTTATTATTATTATTTATTATAAAACAGAGCAGCTAAAACCTGAAAATCCCATTCAGCACCGTTAATCATTAATTTACTACGTTGGCAAGTTAGTGTGCTGGACGTTAGCATGCGGTACGTTAGCATGCGGGTTGTGGGTAGTGAGCTCTGGGGCTGGGGAAGTGTGTGCCTGCACCTACAGCTACAGCAGTTGGAACTGATGAAGTAGTGCTTTAAAACGCTGCTCCTGGCCCGTAGACTCCTCCTTCAGTCCAGCGTCCCGGGCTTCTTGCTGGCCCATATGGGCAGGAAGGATGCCAGCCAGGTCCGCCGGTGTTGGTTCTCCGATATCATCACCCTCAGTGCCTGTGATACCTCCAGAGGCTCAGGTGTCTGTTCCATCTGCTTGCTCCTCTTGTCCAGTCTGTGGTTCCCAAAACTCCACCAGATTTCCTCTTGAGAGAAAAGAAGAGGCTGATGGCCTACTGGCTGATCCCACCAATGCCACCATATGGCACTGACCGAGCTAGTAGACTAGAGAGACACAACACAACACCTGCCCTTATATAATGATTATAGGGCATTAACTATGCTAATAATAAACAATCGGCCACACACCTCCCATTTATCATCAAGTGGGATTCATCATTCAGCACACCTGGTGCATCTGGACTTCTTGACTTCTCTCATTTTTTCTCATAACAGAAATTTTAAAGAAAATAAAGAGAGACTTATGGGAACGTTGCTGCATGAGGCTCATTGTGGGCTATGTTCCACAGACATGTTCTAAATGTTATTTACGGTTTTAGATAGCTCGCTCCACCATGGCATCTCACACTCTCTCTCTCTCTCTCTCTCTCTCTCTCTAGAAACGGAGAGGAAGAGGGGGACTCAAACATCACAGCTGTCAGCACTGTGACAAATCCTTCACAACAGCTGGCTATTTAAAGATTCACGAGAGAGTTCACACTGGAGAGAAACCATACAGCTGTGATCAATGTGGGGCAGCTTTCACCACTAAAAGTGGCTTTGAACTCCACCAACGTGTTCATAGTGGAGAGAAACCGTACAGCTGTGATCAATGTGAGAAAGCTTTCACCAGTAAAGGCGGCCTAGAAGTCCACCGGCGTATTCACACTGGAGAGAAACCGTACCGGTGTGATCTATGTGGGACAGCTTTTACCACTCAAAGAAGCCTAGACAGGCATCGACTTATTCACACGGGAGAGAAACCATATAGCTGTGATCAATGTGGGGCAGCTTTCAGCACTAATGGTTATCTAGAAGTCCACCGGCGTGCGCACACTGGAGAAAAACCGTACTGGTGTGACCAATGTGGGAAATTTTTTTCTCGTGGTAGTGACCTTAAATACCACTACCGCCTTCACAAAGGAGAGAAACCGTACAGCTGTGATCAATGTGCGAAGAGTTTTTCTCATGGTAGTCATCTTAAAGTCCACCAACGCCTTCATACTGGAGAGAAACCGTACTGGTGTAACCAATGTGGTAAAACTTTTTCTCACGGTAGTTCCCTTAAAGACCACCAACGCATTCACACTGGAGAGAAACCGTACAGGTGTGACCAATGTGGTAAAACTTTTTCTCATGGTAGTACCCTTAAAGGCCACCAACGCATTCACACTGGAGAGAAACCATACTGGTGTGACCAATGTGGGAAAACTTTTTCTCAAGCTCGTTCCCTTAGAGACCACCAACGCACTCACACTGCATCGTTGTGAACATTTCTCAGAGCCTAGCTAGCTGTTTCCTTCTGCCTCCCATGCCCTGGTAGCTGTGTTGTTATATTCTGAGCTTCTCTCCACATTGAGGTCTTACAAACAGTATTGGTATGTATTGTACAGTGTAGGGATGTTAATAATTACCGTTTAACCGTTAACGCAAAACTCAGAGGAGCGGCTTGTCACTTAGAGGAGAATAGCTGGTCCACCTTAATAGCCCACCTTAAGTGAGCCTGAGCCATTGTTGCTAACGCCAAGGCTAACCCCCTTCACTTCAATCAGCAGGTCGTTGGCAAGCCAGACATGGGAGCTTGGCTTGGATCTGAGGAGTTGTAGCATTTATTCACCAACAAATAAACTGTACACACACTGGACTTCTGCGTTCATCGCTATAACGTTACTGATGACTTCATACTCACCATCACACACGAGATCTGACGGACCCTCACTTATGTTACGCCAGGCAGAGTAACAGCTGACAACCTTGCAGCTAAACTAAATGATGCGGTAGAGACTTTTATTGGGAAAGAGGCTGCATGTGTCCTTGACAATACACGCAGCATCGTGGCTATGGTAACTCTCCCGGTCTGGTGAACTGGGGACTCAGATGTCTGTTGTGCTCATATAGTGCAGCTGGTGATAAATGATGGATTTTGTTCATTGGCTTATCGTTGCAGCTGGGAGCCTTGTTAGACACTAAAACCACGGCACAGCTACATGAAACACACTAATCTTGTTGGTTAATGAGGGTCGGCTATCGGTTAGGAAAAAAATTCAAATTAGCATCCCCAGAACAGCATTTATGTTATCGTGGCTACGACCACATACTGGCCTTTATTTCTGTAATACTTTTTTTCTTTACCTTCCATTAATCTGCTGAGTATTTTCTTGATTAATTACTTTGTAAATAAAATGTTGTGACTCTGGCTGGAGTACCACTGGGATGTTTCAGGTCTGTTGAGCAGAGTCTATCCTGGCCTAAAGTTGGAGGATTGTCATCATCCGCTTCGTACCCATCAGCCTGAAGGACCCTCTCGGAGGTGGAGCAGATCCGGGTCCAAGGAGTGGATGAGAATCCCACTCCAACTGAAGACAAGAACTATTTTACAAAAACAATCTTAACTCCAGATACACTCACTAGCTTTTGCTGGAGCTTTTATCAGGTCTTCTTAACTGCTAACTTGGACCACCAGAAACTTCCCAGTGGGACTCCCTGATGTGGCTGAACTGTCAGAACATCTGGCAAGACTCCAATCACAAGGAGGAAAACCGACAACAGACCTTTAAAAATCTTTAAGGAGAAATCTGGTTTATTCGTACACATTCTCTTGTTATTATTGTTTTGTAGTTCAACATTATATGTTGCTCCTTTGTGAAGTTTTCATTGAATAATCTTTATTTTACATTTATATCCACTGTTTTTATTTTCTATGTTCAGACTGAATGCAAAGCCAATTCTAGTCAAAGCGAAGAAATGCAGATTGGTTAAAGATGGCGACAGCTGAGGTGAAAACATGTTCATTATTTGTTTCCATGGTAACGCCTGTTTGCATTGTGTTTAGCCAGTAAATGTGATTGCTGTGGTTGCTGTTGAACTTGCATCCTGCCAGGGTTGCTGCTTTAATAATCTGAGCTGTTCACTTGAGACTTGGACTTGTTTTCAATGTTCTCATTAAATTTTTAAATTAGTCGACACAAAGAGATGCTTTGACTCATCATTTCAAACTGTTCATGTGAACGCGCTCACAGCCAGACTGAGAAACCCTGGGTTGATTTACACAGTTGATAACCACCTTCGTAGAACCGCTTAGCGTGATCTTGTTTGTTAGGGTTAGTTAAGCCAGACAACAAGAACATATCCTGGGTATGTTGAACTCACTTCGTAGTACAGGCCTCTGGTTCTCCTGTTCATTAATATTCATGAGCTCCCTCTCCTCATTGGCTACTGATAACAGTCCAATAATATGAAGTGAACACTAGTATCCAGAGAATCTGTGTCCATCTGTCAGCGTCACAATTACAATGTGGAGCCCTGTTCTATAAAGCCAGTTTACCAAATAAACTTGGCATATTTTGATTAGTCTGACTCATTTTCAGTTGACTTGGTTCCATGAAGAAAATTCAACATAGTTCAAGCTCAGTTACTATGGTAACTGATGCTGGGAAACTAACCAGAGGCTTGTATTACGAAGCGAGTTCAACATACCCGGGTATCTTCTCGTCATCTCAAAGCCAATATATATCCCCCGCGGGGATACGACCTGCAGCTTCACCAGTGTTTCCTCTATATGCAAGCAGCAGCACCGCTGCTAAGATACAACCACCGCTGCTACATTTTTTATAGGAGAGGAGAGGACTCTGTCTTATATCTTTAGAAACTAAGATTATATTATTTTGCGCTACAGACACTTCATATCCAGGTCAATTCACACACCTGTGAGTAAAGCATATAAACGAGAATCTTTGCACTTACCTGATGTTCGTTTTGTTCGGCACACGTGAACTGTGGATAATTACACAGTTTAACCATCATAGTCGTCGCATGCGGCCAGGACAGGGAGATGTTGCAGACAGTTGCATTCACTTGCACTCGGACATCTGAGTGTTACGCTTGTGAATTTCTGACCAGCCACAACTTTTCATGAATACAGTATATACTGAGGTGGCAGCTGGGGTGGCTGTATTAGTGTTAAAACTGCCAAACAATGTCCTCGGGCGCTCACATAAAGACCCTCTCCATCTCAAAGTCCCAGGGTGGATTTCAGTCCCAGTCCACCTCTGGATCATGTGGCACATTCATTTTTCTGATGCAAACCCACAGTTTTTTTCTGCCTGCGTTAGTGCTCAAGAGCCCTTCACGACGTATGCTAAACACTACACATTCAGTAAAGTATGGTAAACACTACACATTCATTAAAGTATGGTAAACACTACACATTCAGTAAAGTATGGTAAACACTACACATTCAGTAAAATATGGTAAACACTAGGTCCACTCCGATGAAGAACAGGGGAGGGTGGAGTTGAGGAACTACACTCACAAAATGCATGACCTGTTTCTTCCCAATCTGTACGGAAAGGGCACATACCCCAATTGCCTTGAGGAGAGTCTGCGGTGATTCTGCAGAAAGAAGGCTGTGGCTTCACTGTGCGAAAGCTGGGGGAGGATTCTGTTGACACCGGTGTTGGGGACGCAGATAGGAGCGAGTCTAGTTACTAGAAAATATTAAAGATAATTATTAATATCAATAAAAGTAATATTAATAAATTATCTATATATATTGATAATAATGGGGCACCAAATTATGTTGGTAAATAAGCTCAAAAAGGCATTAAAATGGCTATATAAAGCAATTAATAATTATCAAAGTAATTATTAATTATATTGAATAATATGACATAATATACAGTATATTAAATCATCACTCTTTGAAACAAAGAGAAAATGATAACCAATTAATGTAGTCTCATAAAGTATACTAAACTATCAATTTAGAACTCTGATTAATAATTTAATTAATAACTATAATAAGAGACATAGAGACAAAGACAAGAGGGCTTCTTGTCTCAAGATGGTGACTAAGTCTGCATAGCCTACAAACAATGGGTGCATCCCAAAGCTCTTAATTGCATCCCCGTTTCCCTCACCTGCGTCTTTTCCTTGCATCTTAGTCCCTCCCACCAGGGAAGCATGGAGAGACGCAAGGAAACCATGCGAGGACAGAGGAAACGAGGATACGTTTTAAGAGAAATGAGACGTCGTTTCCTCTGAAGCGTCACGTGAAGCGTCACGTGAGAGGAAACACTGCTGCTCTGCTGACGCGTCACGTGAAGCGACGTCCGTTTCTGATGACAGCAGTAAATGATGTCGGCATTAACAGCTGTAGAGACTTTAGATGGAGTTTATGTCTGAACTGATCTAATACTAATAAAAACACAGTTATCAGTAGCAGAGCAGCAGTGTTTCCTCTCTGTAGTCTGTTACCTGTTTGACAAACACCTGCACTTGAATAACAGCTGCAGTCTGTATTTCTACTGTGTGCTTAGAGGCTCAGGAACCATCTCTACTGTTACAATATCTTTATATTATTTATTCATTATTATTAGCGTCTGTAGTTATTGATATTCTGATTGTGAGTTCATTATTTAATAACCCAGAATATGACTATGGTGTCTTTTGAACACTGGACATTATTTATTAGCTGAATGTTTAAGGGAAAATGTAAATGATGTAACTCATATCAAACCCGACGTTCAGGAATTTATCAGCCCCATGTGACTGAATGGAAATGAGGATAAATGATGTAAAAGGTGTTTGTTGCTGACAGACAGACTCTCCTTCTCTCTCTGACTTTAATAGTATCATTAATAAAAGTTAACGCGGGAAATAACAGATCATGAAAAGAAAAATCATTCTAATAAATCAAGAAAGTTGTTTTAAGTCCATTTATCAGGTGTTATAACCCCCTGTCAGTATCAGGCTGCTGTGTGAACGAGAGATACTGCAGGTCCTTCTGCTGCTGTTCAGAGCTACAATTAACACAGTTTTTAACTAGATGGTGAATCAGAAGACAACTAAAATATAAAACATTTAATCTGTGATCTGTTTTCACTCCGGTAGGAAACTCCAGTGATGTTGAGAGGTAAAGTTAACAGATCAGTCCGGTCGGCAGCAGCGTCCAATCAGTAACTGATATCCAATGAGGGGGCGTGTCGGTCAGTAAAAGACCTCCGTGAAGGCTGCTCTCGTATATCCTTGATCATCGCTCCTCAGTGATCCCTCCTTGATCCTTGCTCCTCGATCCTCGCTCCTCGGTGCAGAAATAAGAGCTTTGGGACGGTCTTCAAGATGGCGCACCAGAACAACTTCCGGTTCAATCGAGGAGCGAGGAAACGACAAATAAGAGCTTAGGGATGCACCCAATATGGCTGGCACTGTAAAACTACAAAGACGGCTGGATCAAAGATGGCCGCCAAGACCTCACCACATGGGGTGCATCCCAAAGCTCTTATTTCTCGTTTCCTCGCTCCTCGCTTGAACCGGACGTTGTTCTGGTGCGCCATCTTGAAGACCATCCCAAAGCTCTTATTTCTGCACCGAGGATCGAGGATCGAGGATCGAAGGATCGAGGAGGGATCCCTGAGGAGCGATGAGCGAAGATACACGAGAGCACCCTTTATGGAAGTCTTTTACCGACCGACAGGCCCCCTTATTGAATATCAGTTACTGATTGGACGCTGCTGCCGACCGGACTGATCTGATAACTTTACCTCTCAACATCGCTGGAGTTTTATACCGGAGTGAAGACAGATCACAGATTAAACGTTTTATATTTTAGTTGTCTTCTGATTCACCATCTTGTTAAAATCTGTGTTAACTGTAGCTCTGAAGAGCAGCAGAAGGACCTGCAGTATCTCTCGTTCACACACCACAAGTGAAGCAGCCTGATACTGACAGGGGTTTATAAAACTTGATAAACAGACTTAAAACAACTTTCTTCATTTATTAGAATGATTTTCCTTTTCATGATCTGTTATTTCCCCTGTTAACTTTTATTAAGGATACAGTTAAAATCCGGGAGAGAAGGAGAGTCTGTCTGTCAGCAACAAACACCTTTTACATCATTTATCCTCATTTCCATTCAGTCACATGGGGCTGATAATTCCTGAACGTCGGGTTTGATATGAGTTACATCATTTACATTTTCCCTTAAACATTCAGCCTAATAAATAATGTCCAGTGTTCAAAAGACACCATAGTCATATTCTGGGTTATTAAAGAGAATTGGGATGTAACCCATATGTAATACCTGTTGTTTTCTTCCTGACCTCCAGGTGGCGACTTTTTTTCACTTTAAAGTGAAAAAACAGACCGGAAGTACTTGTAACCGGAAGTGTAGTTGTCTCGTTGTGATCTCGGGCTGGCGGCGGGATAGTTGTTTCGTTAGCTAACGAGCATATTTGTCCGTTTCGAGGCGGCAGAGCTGCAGGTGAACCCGCACACACTCAGGTAAACACTTTAATAATGTTTCTTTGAGCCGGAAATCAAAGTGAATATAGCGTTAGCACGCTGGGCTACCTGCGATGCTAACCAGCTAGTTAGCCTGTTAGCTTTGGCCTGCTGCTGTGTGGCTAACTGCCAGCGTTAGCCTTAGCTCACTTTAATGTGTGCTCGTGTTATCTGATTGAACTTCCGGTTCCTTTGTGTTTTAGTCCAGTTTGAGAGGAGTTTCTCAGTTTGTCTCAGTCGCTTTGCTTCGTTTCTACAATCATCCTCAACATTTGTAAACAGGAAGTGCGTTTCTCCAAACAGCTGGTCCAAATCTGTCTCTGTGAACTGTCTCTTTAACCAGATCACACACATTGAGGCTTTTCTATGTGGTCTTTGATAGTTTCCATGGAAACCAGAGCATTCCTCAGAGAAGAGCTGCAGCTGTTTTCACGCTAACATGGACCATGTTATCAGCACTACGTGGATGGGAGTAAAACCAGAGGAGACAGCAGGACCTGAATATCTCTGTGTGCTTTGATTTGTAGTGAGTCCAGGACAACAGAGTCCAGCAGTCAGAGTGGAGACCTGCTGGATCTCAGGAACCAGGACCAGGAGCCCGTTTCAGAAAGCAGCTTTAACAAACTCTGAGATGGAAAAGTTTTCTGCTCCAGAACAGCTGATCAGAGTTTGTTCAATCA
>CAKAOH010040798.1:1692-46574 GCA_916701665.1 Sebastiscus tertius | reverse complement strand
GGTGCCAGACGGGCTGGTCTGAGTATTAAACTGCTGATCTACTGGGATTTTCACGCACAACCATCTCTAGGGTTTACAGAGAACGGTCCGAAAAAGAGAAAATATCCAGTGAGCGGCAGTTGTGTGGACGGAAATGCCTTGTTGATGTCAGAGGTCAGAGGAGAATGGGCAGAGTGGTTCGAGATGATAGAAAGGCAACAGGAACTCAAATAACCACTCGTTACAACCAAGGTGTGCAGAATACCATCTCTGAACGCACAACACGTCCAACCTTGAAGCAGATGGGCTACAGCAGCAGAAGAACACCCGGTACTAGCAAGGTGTACCTAATAAAGTGGCCGGTGAGTGTATGTCTTGGATGCAGTGACGCAAAGTTGAGTGTTTTTTGAAACGCAAAAATGTTGTTGGAGTCCAGTTTGTAATTTATTTGGGAAGGTGGTCCTCGGAAATGTTTTTAACAATCAGAAGTGGGCCTCAGGATACAGAAGGTTGAGAACTCTTGCATTAGGGATGCATTATTTATCCAGGGTCTCAAAACCTGGAAAGTATCTACAAACAGTGTCTGCATGGCTGTAATATACCACTAGAGGGAACTGCATAAATGCTTGTAAATTGAAGCGACTCTTAGAATAAAGGTGATAGCAGTATTTGGCCAGCAGGAGTCGCTGTTGTTTTCTGTAAAGCTTGTTGTGGTGTCTACTCTCTCTCTCCTGTAAGCGGCAGCAGCAGCAGACGGAGAGAAGCCTCCTCTAGCCAACAAATGGCGTCTCTCCAGTGCAGAGCAGCTGATTTCCTCCCGAGCAGGACGTCGGAGAGGTAAACAACACACACACCGCCCACGGATCTCTCTCTCTCTCTCTCTCTCTCTCTCTCTCTCTCTCTCTCTCTCTGCAACAAGATCCTGCTTTTTTCTTTGCGCCTTCATATCCGTGTAGCCGTGACGAGCTGTGGACGTTGCGCACTCCTTCTTCAGTAATCGAGATTATAGACACGCTGTTCCGGTGTCCAAACAAACCCAGCAGAGAGAGAGTCAGCTGCTGCAGCTCTTCATCTGGTTGTTGCTGTTTGTGTTTCACCCAGAGAGGCCTGCTGATCTCCGGGTGCTAAGGGGCGACAGACAGACAGACAGACAGACAGACAGTAGCAGGTCAAATGTTGGAGGGACACATAATGAACATGGGCATCACCCCTTCATCACATATATCCTCCTCTTCCTCCGCCTGACTGACTGGTTGGCCGCCTCTTCGTTAATCCAATTCAGGAGATCATCTTTGCAACCTTTTTTTCCTGAGGTGACACCATCAAGACGGCGCTGTCCCACAAAGCCAGGTAAGGAAGGCTTTTTTTGTGTCTCTATTAGAATAACAAAGCATTTTATTCTCTCCATTTTTATTCCTTTTTACAGCCCAACCCACTATTGTTATCAGAATCAGAATCGTGTTTATTGCCAGGTGTAAGAGGTATACACTAGGAATTTGCTTTGGTTTTGTTGGTGCAAGTAAACAGTATGATAACAAAAGAATAGATAAAAACGTTAGAATAAAATAAGAATATTTTTTTTATTATTATTATAGGATTGTTTTGTTGGGACTATTTTGGAGAGCAAACAGCTGTAGTGAATAGATGACAAAGCACTGTGGTTGCTTCATGCAGAATGACATCAGTGAGGGTTTCAGTGTGCCCATACTGACTTTGAGTTCCTACTAGTTTCCCCTCACATAACAGCTGCAGATTGTTGCATCTGAACTGAATAAATGCTCCACTGGAGCTGTGAAAAGGTCACTCATGTGAATCCTGCTATTTATTCCATTATAAGCAGTCCCTTCCTTCAAGGGGGTGCAGTCAGATTAGAGGTAAAGCTATAAAAACCAGGTTACTAGACTAGACAAACAAGAGCTTTCCTGCAGTCTGGCCAAGGCCATGAAAATCAGTTTTTAATGTCTGTCCTATACCTGTACATAGTGTGCTCATATCTCCTCTCAGGTACATGTTTTATACCTTTTTCAGCTTACTGTAAAGACATTATGTCCATTAAACCTGCAGTAGGCAGAATATTTTTGGCATCATTGGGGCAAAAATTCCCTAATAACCTTTCAGCATATTGTAAGTCAAGTGTTCTGAGAGAAAACTAGACTTCTGCACCTCCTCATGGCTCTGTTTTCAGGTTTTACAAAATCGAGCCCCTGACGGGAGACTTTGGCCAATCACAGGTCATTTCAGAGACGGAGAGCGTTCCTATTGGCTGTTTATTCAACGGAGGCAGCTGTCAATCACTCGCAAACTCCAATCAAATGGTCAAACTAGGCAGCGCTGATCAAATATGAATCAATATTCTGTTACTGTAATGCCTATTTATCTCCTAAAATGTTTTCAGAAACATCTTGTACTGTTTAGCTGTAAAATTAATAACAGTTTTCTCCGGCTGGTGGGCGGTGCTTGGTATTTCCTTAACTGATCTCAACATGGCTGCCGGGTCACAAACTTTCTCATTTTACAGCTAAACAGTACACTACGAGATGTTTCTGAAAACATTTGAGAAATAGGCATTACAGTAACAGAATATTGATTCATATTTGATCAGCGCTGCCTAGTTTGACCGTTTGTTTGAAGTTTGTGAGTGATTGACAGCTGCTCAGAGACGGCAGGCTCCAGCTCGGCTCTGATTGGTTGTTTTCCTCCAGTCTGTGAAATCTTGCAGATGCCATTAGGAACACCGAAGGACACCAGAGGCACATGATGTTTTTTCAGATTACCTATCTCATGCACTACTGTCAGGATATAGTGACCATTTTATAAAAATAACTTTTTTTTAATCATATTTGCCCCAATTCTACCTAGTGCTGCTTTAAATGTCATATGCATTTGAAGTTCCTGTCTTTGTCCCTGTGCCAGCTTGAAATGTATACAACATATGAGGTACATCCTGTTATAAACCTTGGCTTTTAACATCCCTCTCAGTGTGAGCTATTGATTTTCTCTCCAATTTCATGCTTCCATATCACAGGAGCTACAGTACACAGTGAAACACACACACATTTAGGCATCGTCGTATGATCCACGTGGAATTTGACTGACATGCCGGCGATGTTGTGATGCACTTTTTCCCCTCTCCTCAGCAATCGCTTCTTGTCCCATCGGGGGAATAAATGCATCAAGCCACTACTTTGCTGCTGCTGCTGCAGATTTGTTCAAAACAAGAGAAAAGCTGGTCTCGTACAAAACAGTAACGCATTCCTCGGAGTGACCAGCAGCCCGTTCCCAGAGGGAAGTGGAGATGAGTTTACTTAACAGTGAGAAGGAATGAGGTTATGATGCCCGGAGCTCAGCGTGCCGTACAGACCCAGAGGGAGTACAGGTCAAAAATACACATGAACGTACATGGAAACACATACGACCACAAGCGTGTGCATATGAAAGGCTTTATATAGACGAGGAAGGGATGAGATTGCTTTGTAGTGCTGTATTAGCCTCACAAAGCACAGGCCCTCGCTCGGTAAACACTTAATGTTTATCTAAGCCTTTCACGGGGCTGCCTGACCTTGGCATCGCCACGTACTGAACAATATTGCTGCTGCGTTTTGAAAAGGATCTCTGCTGATTATGTTATTGTGCTGGTGATGATGATAAGGCACGTTGGTAAACCTAACAGATTTTCTGATTCCAGGAAATTCTGTAAGTGGATTTGTTTTACATTGACTCAGCTTTGGGTCGGGCCTTTTTCATGCAGTCTTTAAACTGTTGTTCTGCAAAACAAAGCACCCGACAGATTTGTTGTTTTATGGAGGAAAATAATACAGTAAGAGCAATATTGTTGCCTATAGAGTGCTACAGGAAAGATTGTCCTTCAAATGGAACTCATGTTTACAACATGGTAAGTCGTGTACACAATATGCTTGGTGTTCAAGTGGTTAAGTCATGAGAACACCGCTGCGAAGCAACGGCAACGTTACTGTCGTTGTCTAGAAGCCACTAGAGGCTAACATTTTAGCTAGCTAGCAAGTGGGTAACATAATGCAGTAAATGTAAAGGCATAATAACAGAGGAAAAAGATGAGGCAGGTGGGAATGTCAATATTTTCCTCAGACATATTATAAAATTACGAAGAATTACAAAATCCGACTAAAATTACAATATATGAACTTATTATGCGCTGAAAATGAACTTCCAAGGCCTCCGCCATTTCTGACAATGTCAACAAACGCGTCACAACTCGAGAACTCTGAGCTTTCAGAAACTTTCCACTTACGAGGTCATGAATACCTCCCTGAAATGAGTTAGCACTTTAGCACTTCCGGTTCCCTCGTCTGGAAGTCAATGGGTTTTTTGAATGGGTTTTTAATTAGATGCCTGAAATAAGGTCTGTGGTTAACACAAACTTAACAGATTTTAACTTTTTGTTCTGCGATATAAAATACATAAATAAATATCCCACTCATGAACGTCTTAAAAATGGTCTTTGCTAACATACGGCTAAATGAGACTACTAAACGTCATCGCGCCGACTCGTCCGCCTTTACAGCCTCGTTGTGTATACTTGCGACCGTGGGGTAGTTTGTTCATATCCCAACGTTAGCTTTTTACTGGCGATTTAATTTACACTTCAAAAATCATGAAAGTGGTGTTCATTTATGAAGATTATCTTACTGAACAAAATGTGTAAGTATCATAAACGTGTGTTTGCCACAGACCTTATTTTCTGCAATAATCCAAAACCCATTGGAAAAATCCCAATGGCTTTTTGTCGAGGGAACCCAGGGCGATGCTAACTTCTGGTTGGCCTACAAAAATACGTCATCCCTGGAGCACTCAATACTGTGAACGCTTTCTGGTGCTTGATTTTTTTAGGATGTCATTTTGCATTCTGCTGCAATCTCACAAGTGTGTCTGGGGAATAAACAAGGAAATGCTTTCCAGACCTGAAGATGCCATCCGCCTGTAGATCACACAGCAGCACCTAACGTTAAGGAGATTAAGTCAGCCTTGAGACGGAGTTGATCTAGAAAAGTGACACACATTTTGTTTAGATAAGCTTAACCAGTAATTAAAACTCATATTAGTGTCAGTTTCTCATTACTTAAGGCTTATTAGAGTGGTTTCACAGATTTGAGGAGGGTCTGTGAGGGCAGGAATGTAAATCTTCCGCGGTTAGGTAACTGGCATTAAGCTGATGTACAGTACATTACTGCAGTGTACACTTGTTGAATCATTCCTTTTTGTTCTAGTAACATTTCCACATCCAGAAGAGTCATTTCGGTGTAATCTGACTCCAGGGGTTGTTGTCTGCCTTTGTGCAGTCGGGTTGCCAAGGATTATGCAACATCTTAAAATGCCATTTCAGCAGGGGTTTTGTGAGTGGGTGGTGCTGGTTTCCAGGTGTATGTATGTATGTGTGTGGGGGGGGTGTAAGGGAGGTAGTGTACAAACCAGAAAGTCCACAATGCAATCACATTTCTGAATAGCTCCTGAGAACGCTGTGTTATGGCTTGTATCCAGCTAGTTAGGATGAGATAGGGATTGTTATTGAGAGCATTATGCGACGCTCGGGTGTGCCGTGTTTCTTCCAGGCGGCTGCTTGGCATTTTGAACTGCTCTCGCGGGCTCTGTTCCTCTCAGACAGCAGGTAGGGTTAGTAAAGTGAGACAGTGTTGTGTAATAAGTGCACCACAGATTCTGCTGACCCGTCTGACACTTTTCCAAGAATTAGCATTTAAAGAATATGTAAATTGCAGCACAGCCTTGGGTGAGTCTGACACAAACAAGCAGCGAGAGTCAAGTCATTTAAGACAAGAAAAAGAGTGAACCTCATCTGATCATGAGCTCACAATCATGTGTTCATCTTCTTCTTGTGTATTGGCAAGAATCTGGCCGATAAGACACCTATCATGATACAGGGGTAACCATTCAATATATTGCGATATTGTAAGCAAGGCGATATACTGTGATTTTCCGTTTTTAAATATAATTTTGGGAAAACTGTCATTATATAAAGAACACACCAGAAATAAACTATTTTAAAATAGGCGAAAATAATACACAATTTGTACTGCATGCAAAAAACGTCATGTTTTTTGCCCCACACTGCATGGTATTATCATAAAGTGGGCATGTCTATAAAGGGGAGACTCGTGGGTACCCATAGAACCCACTTTCATTCACATATCTTGAGGTCAGAGGTCAAGGGATCCCCGTGAATATGGCCATGCCAGTTTATCTTTGCCAACATTTAGCGCACCTTTGAGCGTTATTTAGCCTCCTTCGCGATAAGCTAGTAGAACATGGTTGGTACCACTGGATTCATCAGGTTTTTTAGTTTTAAAACTGACTCCAAGGGGCTCCAAGGCTAGTCTTTGAATGGGCCCTCCCACCCTTACTCATCATGCTATAACTTTACCAGAAAAAAGTAATTTAGTAAAAGCGTGCTAGGAATGTTACACAGCCCACATGTAGACACTCTGGCATATACACACACACACATACACACACATACACATACACACTGAGACAGCCTTTAATCTAAACCTTGAAATATCCAGTCAATTTAGGGATTTTCTTTAGTACATCTTTTGTGCTCTGTGATCATATTTTCCATTTTACAGCTATTCTGTCCAGTATTGACATATAATTTGAAAACCAAATTGGCCTTATGAACATGGTCCCATGATGGGGCCAGGTTCATAAGGTCAGCTGATTGGGTAAATGTGGGCCACTTCTACCCAATCAGCTGCTTAATATTTTTTTTAATGTTTCTTATGGGCCAATAGTCTGAAGTACCTTTAAATAATTACAAATAATCCGGCCAGTCTTGGGCCCTTGCAAACATGGGGCTCCTAGGCTGCAGCCTCCGAAAGACAGAATAACAGCCGGGCCGGACTTTTAAGAGGTTAATTCAAAATCAATAGTGTTTTTGAGAATCGATGCAGTATCACAACACATAATATCATGATACTCATGTGTATCAATATTTTCTTACACCCCTAGTATACGTCATACTGACTGTCGAGTTGCTCTCAATCCGTGCTACTTTTGCACCATCCATCCATACATACTGACTGACTGCCTAATGAGGGCCACAGCCGTCATGTTTTTTAGAAACAGATGTCACTGCAACTCTGGATCCATTTTTATTTGGTGGCAGATTTACTGACTCCTGCAGAAAAATGGCCTGAAAATAGATAATGCAGCATCATTATGTCGAGATATTTCCAGTGCAGCTATAATGGAGTTTTACAGGAGGAGAAGAAATTTAGAAAAAGCTTTTTGCTGTTCCAATTTTGGCGTCCGTCCCACGCATTCACAGCACACTGCATGGGCTTCTTTCTAAAGTTACTAATTTGGAAAAAAGTCAGGAAAGAATGTGTTGGAGGAGAGAGTAGTTTTTCCACCCACGGCAGCCTCAATAGATTGTAGGCCAAAAACAAATGATGTTTCATGTTCATTAAAGGGGTACAACTCACACTCCAGCTTGACTGGGAATAAGCCAACCCTTTGCTCGTACTATGTCTCTCTATCGCTGATGCTCCCCACCTACACATATAAAAACAGCAGAATAAACACGTTCAGGCTCGTACTCTGCTGAAAGTCATTCTCTGAAATTTGGGAAATCACTTACTGAAGAAAAAGTAGATGAGTCAGGAGGTAGGCCGGGATCTGGGAGTGCCGGTGGTGAGCCAAAAGCTGGTGCAACCTGGCACCAACACCACGGGGGAAGAAAGCAGATGAATGGCACAATAAGTATGTAATGTTCAGGCCAGATCTCGTTACATTACGACTTAGCAGTCTTTAGGCATATGCTCCTAAAACCTCCCGCTAGTTCTTTGTCTCCCTTTGGAAGGGCCCGGACTAATACTTGGAACACAGTAACGGTCTAAACACTGGAGACACTTGTTAGCCTTCCATTAAGACTTGTTCACTCAAACTAAACAAAAGATTTAAAGTTGTAATCCTCGAGATTTTGGTCCTGATTGATTTGGCAACACCATTGGTTGCCGTGGTAACAGCAAGTGAGGTTTTTACACGACAGCGAACTCTCCTGGAGCAGCTACTTTGTCAGAAATACAATAAAGGGGCCACTCATGTTTCTGTTTAGCCAGCAGCCAAACAAACTCTGGAGTGTTAATAAAGAAGACAGTTAAAAATAATTGCAACCGTGATCTGATTCATGCGGCTGCTCCTTCTTGTTCCATTATTACCTTGGGTAAATTAAAAAAACGATTCACTGTCCACAAAATTGCATAAAACAACCACCGTCTTGTTTAGTAGACACATTTTTGAGAACCAATTGTTGTCACATGTTTGGTCAGCTGAATGCTTTTAATGTGAAGCAGCAGCAGTAGGAAATGTTGTGTTTGCATTAGCAGTAACTTGAAGGGAACAGTGAGGCAATGAGATAAATTGTGCTGCGGTGGACTCTGCCACTACCAATAAAAACTACTATAGTAAAAATAATTTATGATTGCAGATATATTGACAGGATATTGCAGAAAAAAAGATTACCATAGGTGGTATCAAAAATGGAGTGTGATTTCATGATAATCTTAAGGGTTTATACCTTTGTTAAAGGAACAGTGTTTAACATGTTGGGGGATCTATTAGCAGAAATGTAATATAATATTCATCCCTTCATATCTACATAGGGAGTGGGTCCTCTTCACGGAGTCCGCCATGTTTCTACACTAGCACAGCCAAACACTGGCTCTAGCGAGAGCCTTTTGCGTTTTTACGTTGTCTGAAGGCCACCGTAGTTCTTCATAAGACAGGCTTGTGAAACTGCGGTAACATGAGCCACAGAGTGCAAAACCGTGGTAGCGTCTGACTTCTGTTGCTTCTAAAGTAGTGTTATTATGGCAACGATGGCCTCTGAGCGTGGCCAAGAACGTTACCACAGTTTCGGAAAGGGAGGAGTGAGCGGAGGGGCACTCAGGGATGCTGCCAAGTCCTACACTTAACTAGGTTTTTATGTCCTTCTGTGATGTTACATGTACTGTAGTAGCCACAGCGTATTTGCTTTTTGAGTTTGGCCCGCAGTGTCATGACCCTAGGAGGGATAATGAGACCTCAGCTCGGTCAGGTTATCTGAAAATAATAGTTTAATCAGTCATTCTGATGACAGTTTCCTTCCATGCTTATTACTGTCTAATATCCTTGTAGTATAATTCATTATGTCCCAACCCTGACACTCACTGCCACACTTGTGGCAGGTCTACCTTAAGAAGAGAATATGTCATGTCTGTATTAAGGCTGTCTAAGTTAACACGATAATAACTCAAATTTGTGTTAACACCACAAATTTCTTTAACACATTAATGCAACTTGCGATTTTTAAGTTGTATTGGGCTCAGTTTTAAAGCTAGAGTGAAGATACTGGCATCATATGAAACTAGAAAACCTAACCATGTTATACTAGCTTGTCGGTAAGGAGGCTAAATAACGCTCCAAGCTTGCGCTAAATTTTGGTGAGGAAAAACTGTCATGGCCATTTTCAAAAGGGATCTCTTGACCTCTGACCTCAAGATATGTGAATGAAAATCAGTTCAATGGGTACCCATGAGTCTCCCCTTTACAGACATGCCTACTTTATGATAATCACATGCAGTTTGGGGCAAGTCATAGTCAAGTCAACACACTGACACACTGATAGCTGTTGTTGGCTGTTGGGCTGCAGTTTGCCATGTCACGATTAAATATTTGAATCGATTGACAGCCCTAGTCTGAATATGAAGTATTAAATAAGGCCAAGTAAACAGCAAGGTGTATGCACTGAAATTTCATCAGTGAAAAGGTTTTGTCGATGAATGCAAGCAACGCCTTGAAATGCGTCACCACCGTGTTGCAATTTCTCTTTTCTTCACTCTTTTGATGTGTAAAGTCTCACAGACACATCTGCCTTTGGAGTGTTTCCTCTTCTCACTTTTAGTGGCTTTGCATCCTTTGTGTATCTGCAACAAACAGGACGCCAGCGCGTTTCCTAAGGTAGGTTTTTGGCTTCCTCCCTCCCATTCTCCTGCAGTGGGACTCGGAGACTGGGTTCGCTTTACAAGGCAGCAGCTCGCCAAACAGCAAGGATGAGGGCGTGGAGGGCAGAACAATAAGTGAGAGGCAGACTGTGCTGTTGTGGTGAGATATATAAGATGTGAGTGAGCCCTCTGTGGAAGATGATATGCCGGAGTGTCCATGGAGACTGAAGGAAGGTAGCAGAAGAGGATGCCTGGGATGACACACACACAGAACGTGGACATTCTTGTATGCTTTCATTTTGTCTGCATTGGCCCAACTCAGCGATTACCGAAATTGCTTGTGAATTGTTTTGCCCGCTGCTGGTGAAGAGTGCCACCGTACCCTGCAGATTAGGCTCTGAGTGCCTCTCTGTTGGAGTGGCCCTCTCCTCCTGTGACCATGAAAACTCTATTGTCCAGTGGAGTGACGGCAGTCCTCACCGAGCAGCAGTCACACCCGTTAGTTTGGTGGTACTAGCTATGTAGTGTTCTCATCAGTCGTTTCAGTGAAAGGACAAAACTGTTGATGTGCTATTACACCATTTAAGTGTCGCAATCAGTACTAGTATGCAATGACTTTTTTAAAGTGAGGTAAAATACAACATGATGTTCTTTACTGCTTGCCTTGAAACAGTACGCTGTGTGCAGACCTTGCCATGAATTTGCTCACTTCCTTTAGCCTCCATATGTGTAACACTCAGCATTGCATGGTGGCATAATGGATGTGTCCCCATTTGTGTGTATGATGAAGCCGTCTGTACATTAAAAAGTGAAGATGTGCCAATCACATACTGAATGTTCAACCTCCGAATGGTGTGTAAAAGCAGCCCTCTACAAAGGCAATATTCATGTTTTTAAAGGGACAGTGTGTAACATTTAGGGAGATCTGTTGGCATAAATAGAATAGAATATTAATAAGTATCTTTTCTTTAGTGTATAATCGCCTGAAAATAAGAATCATTTTTTTGTTACTTTATGGCTCTAGATGGGGCCATTCGCGTTTTCGCATCGGCTACCATAGTCTCCTACACACTTGGCACACGGAACAAGTTTGAGTTGGTTGCAAATCTTCAAAGATCCTACACACTGCCCCTTTAAACATTTCAATCAGCTGATGTCAAATCAAGGTAGGAATTTAGGAAGCATGACTGGATTTTTAAGGGGTGGCTGTGGCTCAGAGGTGGCCATCAATCGGAAGGTCAACGGTTCGATACCCAGCTCCTCCAGTCCACATGTCGAAGTGTCATTGAGCAAGATACGGTAACCCTACATTGCTCCTGAAGGCTGTGCCATCAGTGTGTGTGAATGAGTATTTAGATTAGATCCTGATGGGCAGGTTGGCACCTTGCATGGCAGCCTCTGCCATCAGTGTATGAATGTGTGTGTGTGAATGGGTGAATGCTGACATGTAGTAGTCAGAAAAATAGAAAGGTGCTATATAAATGCAAGTTCATGTTGATACATACATGATACATGAATTGACTAATCACTACTGCAGTATTGCTATATGCAAATAGTAGCTAGTGGTGATGGAAATACAGTTTACATCAGTTCAAATTCAGCAAATATCCTGTTTATCCTGTTTTGTGGCTCTAATTATAGGTTTTCTATGGGCTGCCACACGTTTTTTGGCTTGCAGCCTTTTTTTTTTTCTTTCAGAAACACTGCCAGCAGTGTGTTAAAGCGTCCCACCAGTTATGTCACTTTCAGACGGGCTGTGAATACAGCCCTTATTTGTTGGTTTCAGCCTCTGCCCTTGGTGGGTGTGGCTTCGTGTTTGTTTGCTGTGTTGATGGAGATTGCGATTTCTTTGGAGAAAATAAATGTCCATTTAAATCTATTCAGCCTCAATTACTAAACAACCAAGTGGGTTAGTTGGTGGTTTTTTTTTTTTGCATGTTGTTTTGGATAGAAATTCACAAGGAATTATAATGAGGCTTATTTCAAAGATGATATAAAAAAAAAATTAAAAAAAAACTGGCAGAAAAACACTGAAATAATCCAAATCAAGCCAATTGAGTGAGTTTCGAAACAGTTAGTTTTGCCAGTTTATTTTTATTGGATTCAGTTTTGGATGAAAGTGCAAAGGGAATTCTAGATGGAAGGATATTTTAATGTCAAACTGAAAATAACTTCCCCTGATAACACAAATAAGAGAGCAGTTGAGTCCAAACACTTTTACAGCCAGCTGATCTGATCGGTTTCGTGACGTTATAAAGAAATGGCTGGATCGGGTGTGTGAAAGATTTCACTGCTATAAATACAGCACAGGTAACATTTCAAGATTGTCAGAACATCCACATTAATGGCCTGAGAGCTTAATCAGATTATTCACTGTAATCTGGTTATAGTGTGCATGTAAACACAATGAGTGAAGCTGTAGAGCAATGAGTGACAACAGATTGCCAGCAAAGTCGAGCCTTTGCTCGGGCTCTCTGCATCTGTCAATAGAAATAGGCTCAATGTGGCACGCCTGTCGTCTTCACTTAGCTTCTGAGACACTACTGTGAGCCTAGATGGCTTTTTGGAGGGGAGAACAAGCCTATTGTCACTGCTTAGAGCCTTGTTTTAAGCACTTGTGGAGTTGGCAATATATGACTCTCCCCAATAAGGACGTTCTTCTCGCGGTCTTATCTTGTTTTTATGTTCTTGGTTGTTCTTTGTGTCATAGAGAACTGTATGTTCAGTACAGTCTGGCTATGGCGCCCTGAACACTAACACTTTGTTGTCAAGATATGCCTCTGGCTTCAGCCACTAGTCTGAACGTTTTGCTCTGTGCATGTTGCTCACCAATATGTTTTAAAGTCTGCTATCTTTCTAATGAATCAGAACAGCACGTTGTGGTATTCGCCATCTCCCTCAGGTACCGGGAAGTGATCTAGGGAGTGGAAATGAAGTAATTCAAGTGAGAAAAATACATTCCAAAGTGTCGCCCAACCAGGGATCCAGTTAGGGAAGCATTGGATTTTTCTTCGATGTAGGCTCTTTCAAAACTTAAAGGAACAAATTCAGAACATTTAAATTGCTACTGAATGTCATGAATATTTACAGTCAGTCATTAAGTACTGCCAAAGCATCAGCTTGTTAGGAGTGCACTTAGGGGTGTGGAAAATTGTTCTCTTTCAATTTCAATTTCACATGATTTCTTGCGTTTCCTCCAATTTTCTTGCTGTCTGTTTTTCTTTTTTTGCCCCGTTTCACTCTCTGTTTCATTATCACTGACGTTTTCCTTCCCCATCTTACTTCCTTCCTTCCTATTTTTTTTTTTGTCTCAACTCACTCGTCTGGTTTTGTTCTGCTTTTGTTTCTGTCTATTGTCTCAGGGCAACTCTACGGTTTCTACAACTGTGTGGCATTAACGCTGTGAGACTCTTATCTCTGCTTACAGACAGTGTTTTTGTGGTAAATGTGCTATAGCTTTGTGAGCTCACAGAGTTTCCTCTACCTGTTGACACAGTTGAAAACACACTGTAATTACCATTAAAGCGGCAGTAAGCAGAATGTTTTTGGCATCATTGGGCAAATATTCCATAATAACCTTTCAGTATATTGTAATTAGATTTCTGCACCTCCTCATGGCTCTCTTTTCAGGCTTTAAAATATTTGAAAGTTTGCTCTGGTTGGTGGGCGGTGTTTGGTATTTCCTCAACTGATCTCAACATGGCTGCCGGGTCACAAATGTTCTCATTTTACAGCTAAACAGTACACTACAAGATGTTTCTGAAACATTTGAGGGGAGAAATAGGCATTACAGTAACAGCATATTGATTCATATTTGATCAGCGCTGCCTAGTTTGACCGTTTGGTCGGAGTTTGCGAGTGATTGACAGCTGCTCAGAGACGGCAGGCTCCAGCTCAGCTCTGATTGGTTGTTTTCCTCCGGTCTGTGAAATCTTGCAGATGCCGTTAGGAGCACCGGAGGACACAGAGGAACATGATTTTTTTTTTTTTTCAGATTACCTGTCTCATGCACTACTGTCAGGATATAGTGACCGTTTTCTAAAAATATTTTTTTTAATCACATTTGCTCTAATTCCACCTACTGCTGCTTTATGCCATTGTTCCATTGTTGTGAATTTACTGCAGATTTGCCATATTTGCTGATAAGAGTATATTAAACTGGTCCTTGAGGTCACACTGTACTTCTTAAGTGTTATAGTGGTTACGCTGATATGGTCATTATCAATCATGTCTACATTTCTCATTCATTTATCGAAGGTTGTGAGGAGAAAGATGAAACTCGGGTTTGCTAGATCAGAAGAAACAAATTTAGCATTACTGAGAAAAAACAGTTTACTCAGCTGTTCTCCAGCCTGTAGTCCTCACTATCAACAAACCCAACTGAACTGGCAAGTAAAGTAAATAGAAACCAGCTCAAACAGACCAATCACAGTTCTTGCAGTAACTGTATACTCTGCAGAGAGAGGATATCTAGCTTGCATTGCAGCAGAAAAGTGGCAAGAGACCAAGTAGGCATGAGACTACGGGTTTTTTGCCCTACATACCCAGCCACAACCACTGTGGGCGTCTGTCTGGCCCCAAACTGCAAAATGGACTTTGACTTGCTTGACACCACGAGACACACAAATAGCATCTCCGCACCACTCACAATGCCAAAATACATCTGGGTGATTGTGTCTAACTCCTCAGGGCATGGAAAAACTAGGCCTATCACCACTCTAAGCTATCCTCTTAGCGTTGCCCCTCCATGTCAAGGACAGACGGAGACTGTCCCCAAACCGCTGTCCCTTCCACGAAGGCATGTCACCTTTCACATTCAGCGATTGAGTCGTCCAAAAATAAAGTCCCCTATGCGTGTGCTTCGGGTTATGAATGTGGGTTAGTGCACGCTGGGTCGTGGCGTTGTATTGTATTGTATGATCTACATCAACCTATGGCCCATATACACTCATGGCCTACATTCTGCCCACAATAAATGTGCTCGAAATAGACGCTGGCATGATTTATCAATGGTATTTTTCCATCAGGCAATGTTAGCAGTGATATGTCCTCACTGTGTATTGTAGTGACATGTCTCACATTGATTTTATTTGACTAGTGCACCAATGTTATAATAGACACAGGAGGAAAGATTAAATTTTTTGAACGAGACACACTTGTGTCTGAATGTAGTTAGGACTGGTTGAGGTGGGACAATTTGCATGGTAGGTAGGTAGAGGGGTCCTGGCTCCTCGTTAACAACGGAATGGAGGTACAGGGAACCAATTTGGCTGGTGCTTATACCCCGGGGACGTCAACAGAAGTGGGACTTGTCGGAGCGAGCGAACGTTCTATGCGGGCATGGATGTATTAAAAGAACTAGATACAGCATTGGAGGCGGGGCCCCGGTCATTCCTATGAGAGTTGCTCATTGGCGCATGAAGCCTAAATGGCTCGACTTCCGTCTGGAAAAGTACCCGTATCTTGGCGGCTCATGGGCAACTGGGACATGCGCAGTAGCGTCCGCTCGGTCACATGACTCAGTCATGGGGTCCCAACGTCACGGTCTGGGTCTCACTCACATAAACGGAGGAAGGGAAATAACTCTGGATTCAGCTATTAGTGCATTTTACAACTTTAAAAACGTATTTTTTTAAATAAGGGCTATTGGAGTGTTCGTACTGGGAAGTTTATTCACCTCATAAAAATGTATCCGTTGAGTTACAGACATCTTTTTCCCAATGTAAGTCTATGGGAAAAAGTATTTTTGGGCCCAACGGCATCACGTTACTGACACGGAAGTTGCAGTACCGCCGTTTGACCACTACGAAAGTCCGGATCGTCAGATGTTGTCCTTTCATTAGTCTTAAAGCACTGAGATGATTGTCCACAAGGTCCCTCTTGAAAACGGTAAAATACGGGTTTCATTTTCCTCCATTTGGATGAATGTGTGAAAAAATTTGCCAGCAGTATCAGATTGTTCAATATCAAGTCACTCTTAATGTCCTTCATGTTAATACCAAACACAATATTTTCTCTTGTGAGAGGAGCAAGTATAGTTGGATTTTGGTTGACAGCCAGTCCTGCAAATCTTCCCAGAATGCCGCAGAATATAAACAGTGGAAAAACAGAATATCAGTAGTTTCAATCTCAGTCTCTTATTTAAGATTATTTGGGGGCACCTGTTTGACGTCATTTGTTGTGCTGAAAAAATGGTCCAGTGTGATTTTTTTATTTTTATTTTTTTTTAAAATAAAGCTTTCATAGAGGAGAAATCTGAAATGTTATGCTTTTTGGGGATCAATTAATTGTTGATTACATGGCAGCCGATGAATGAAGGGAAATTAATTAGCCCTGCTAATGTTGTCTATACAGTATACAGTCTATGCTCCCCTTAGACTCTAAAGCCCACAGTCTGATGTTGACATGTCCCATGTGATTATTTGCTTCGGTCTACAGTATGCTTCTATCCACCTACAGTATGATTTTAAGAACCACATTTGTGTGCGTGTACTTCACCGTGTGTGTTTTCTCTGTGATCTGTCCGGCCTGTTTGTTCCGTTGCCCATAGGAGCTTTCACAACAAGGTGACTAGAAGTAATAGCAGGCAGTAAAGGCGAGCCTTGGGAGTCTGGAAAATGGACAAAATTGGCACGTTGCCGCTGTCCCCCCCCCCCCTCTCTCTCTCTCTTTTTCTTTTTACTCGGTCTCTCTCCATTTCTCTGCGGCAGTGGACACAGAGAGGATATGACATACATGAAACTTAAATGCCCTACTAATTGGCCATGAAGAGCAGGGCTGGGCTGTTGAGGCGGTGAATTGCAGGAAGGAACAGGGGAGGAGGGAAGAGCAGACGGCACACTAAGTGCTTATTACAGACCCGGAGCTCCCTCAGATCAAATTGCTCTTCATTGTGCAGTGATTTCAAGTGATTCAGTATATGTGGATTTTGAGGTGAATGAAATCTCATGCTTTTGTGAATATACATTATGTATTTGTGGAATACAATTACAGCCGCAAGTCCAGCGAGACCAAATGATTATAGCAGTATGCCCGACAGAAATGTTGACAAGAATCTAACTCGAGGTTGGATTAGGTTTCGCTGATAAGGCCCGATCAGAACAAAGTTTGTTCCAGTCAGCTGGTATCACATCGTGCTTCTCACTACATTAATTCTGCTGCAGCAAATAATGACACAATTGAACACCTACCCTATTGGCTAGTCCCCAGACTTTACATAGAATAGTAAGCCTTCGTCTCTAGCTGGCCTTCACTTTCCATCCCCTCCGACTTGTCTAATTGGTTAACAGACTGCGCATTCTTGTAAATGAAGGACAGCTTTGTGCATGTGTAGAAAGAATGTGTATTATGTGTCAACAAGAGAATGAGTGTGTGAGGAAAACATGCAGGCTGCTCCCACTCCCAGATCAGCTAACAGTTGTTAGCAGCCTTCTTTCACATCAGCCATAGGTGAGGTATATAAATAGAGTCTTATGCAATGCTTTTGATGTGACATTATATAATTGCACAAACAGTAAACCGCTGTCAGACCAGGTGAAAAAATGGAGAGCTGAAAGATTGTTTTTTCCTCTTTCTCACATTTTTTCAGTGTTCTCTCTCTCCTCTGTAGGAGCACGTGACGAGGTAGAGTGGACACACACTGCTGCACTGAGAGCACTTAGTTGAGTTTAGTTCCTCGTGAATGAAGCCTTGCATCGCTGTGCAGCGTGAGGCTTCATGCCGTATATCTCTGTCTGAGTCTATTGTTTTCTTTGTATGGTAGAAAGCAGCATTTATTTGAATGCAGAGCAGGGTTTGCAGCAGCAGAAATACTAAAGGGTGCGGTATTGGATATCAGTCTAGTATTAGTCTCATTCAAAGTTGAATCTTATTTTAAACTATCTTAATCTGTTGATCATTTTTCAATTAATTGTTTGTAAAACTATAATGTGTACATTTTACTGACCTGAGCCTTGACATCTTCTGGCTTATACAAACATGTATCAAGAACTGAACTGGCAGTATTATGCATCTGCACTTAACCTGTCAAAGGCATGTGATGACAAGTAGTGTTTTAGTACTGCTCAGTGCAGATGTCTCTTAGAAGCAGCATGTTATCCATACATTTAATCCGACCTACTATGAAAACAAGCATATGTGGAAGTCGGTCCTTTCCACAATTTAATGACATAAGAAATGCGTATATATTGTATGTGTGTAAGTCTTTGTCTGGTCTTGTGTTAAGACCCTTGTAAGCAGAAGTTAAAAGTCGACTGTGGTGAGAACATTTAGGAGGGCTGCCCTCACTTGACCAAAGGAATTCTTAGTCGACTAACGCACAATTTTGTCGACTAATCAATCAATTAGTTGATTTAATGGACAGATCTTAGAGTTTTTCCACAAAGAATGACACAAAATCACCACTAAATCTTGTGTTTACCAGATTTTTGCTCAAAAATGACTTGGATATAAGTCATTCTGCATGAAAAAAGCATAAAAAAGCGACTAATCGACTAAATAAATCTTAGTTGACTAAGACCAAAACAACCAATAAGTCGTCTAATCAACTAAGAGGGGGCAGTCAGCTGTGGAGATAGGTCTAGCTATGTGAGACTACACAACATATGATGTAGCTTTAAAAAAAAAAAAAGCTTTAATGGATGGTATCATGTATACTGCAGCAAGAAATCTCTCACTTCAAGCTCCCCGGAGAACTTCTCCTCAATTGCTCCTCTATGGCCATTTCCACCCCTGTTATGCAATGGATCGTTAATGCATGCACGCCTGTGTGTGTGCATGTTTGTCTCCTGGTTATGGAGTCATTATCGCATAAGTGCTGCTGCAGCTAGTGAAGCTATGAGTGGAGCCCCTTCAGACCGATGACTGACGCATGGTGACCACTGCCGAGGATGGATGTTTGACTTCTGACTCTCGCTTTATTGCTCTGTGACCTGACCTTTTCAGACGTATAGCATTCTGGAGGGCTATATTTGAAACGAGCACACACACACACAGAGAGAGCATGAGAGGCCTGCATGAGAGGCCTGCATGCACAGTGCCATTGCTCGGAGTATAACGTATATGTGTGTGTGTTTCTCAGTGATAATGGACTATCTAGTTAATAATGCAGCACCAGGATGGCAATGCACCACCTTTTCTCATGAAAACTCATTTTCCTTTTGTCGCTCTCTCTCTCTCCCACCTTCTCCTCTCCCCAGGCCATCCTCACAAAACTATTTCATTTGTCCCCATCGACCCAGTCTGTCAGTATTAGCACAGCCAATATAAAGTCTGGGAGGAGAGAAACAGATTTGAATGTAAAAGCACACATTGGAAGTCCATTAGAGAGTCATGCACACAGTACAGTGCGAATTACTTTTTACCGTCATTTTTTTTTTTTTTTCTGCCACAGGGCTAATGGAGTTCAGCAGCTTAGACATGGAGACGGATAAAGAAGCAGACTCATTTCAGTCATTGTGGAACTGCTGTCATTCAAGTCACCAGCTGTACAGTGAGACTCTACCACAGAGGTGTTGATTAGGACTGTGTATTGGCAAGAATCGGGCGATGCGATAAGTTTCATGAAACAGGGGTAACGATTCAATGTATTGCGACATATTGCGATTTTTCATAGTATAAAGTCACTATGTGAAATGGTTTATATTAGTGCTGCACAATTATGGCAAAAATGCTACTCACAATTCTTTTGATCAATACTGAGATCACGATTATTTACCACAATTATTCATTGATTTTAAAGACAAAATATTTTTATTGCATTTTCACATCTAAACAGAGCACTGCTTTCACGCTCATGTTGCGCTACATTCCTGCCAATTTCAGTGAATTTGCGTTTTGCCCCTATGCTCTCTGTTATTAGTCTTCTTCTCTGGACTACACCAAAAAGTTGTTCACAGGCTGCTGCTGTTGCAGGTTGCACTCACAGCAGGCATGACAGCTACCCAAAAGCTGAAGCCAAAACATCTTGATCACCCCCTGGTGGCTGGCTGTTAGTTCAGGAAGCGCTTGATTTGATATGCTGCTGAGTATTCTCTGAGCGGAGCATTTTAAAGGTCAATATCGCAGTCGATCATCTTCATTTAATTGTGGAAAGCGAAAATCGGGATTAATATTTGATTAATTGTGCAGCCCTAGCTACTATGGGGACTAACATCATCACACATGAATACATTTGGACTCATTGGATCCACAAGAGTCTCAGCTTTACTGTGATACCCAATTTATGCAATTATAAGACTGTTTAGGAACCCCAGTATGCAGACATATTAAAATACACCAGATTAGCGGCCGGATTGTGAAGCGGTTAATAGTTTATATAATAAAAGATTGATGTTGATACAATATTGCCACACATTATATTGCGATACTATGCTTTATCAATTTTATTCCTTTAACTTTGGACCATTATTTAGCCTCCTTCCCGACATGCAAGTTTGACATGGTTGGTACCAATGGATTCCTTAGGTTTTCTAGTTCCATAAAATGCATAATAATTCATAAGTATCTTCAGTCTAGCTTTAAAACTGAGCCCGCTACAACCTCCGAACGACTAAATAGTGTCTGGGTCATCCGGTGGGCTGTCAGATTTTTAAGAGGTTAATTAAAAATGGATACAGTGTTTTGAGAATCTGTAAAGTATCGCAAATCATATTATCGTGATACTCATGTGTATTGATATTTTCTTATACCCCTAGTGTTGATAAGGTTCCCCAGGCCTTCGTTTTTAGTGTTAAGCATGTGTCCTCTGACGTGTCTTGTCACAGTCCTAATAAGTCTTCCTCTTTGCCTTTTAAAGTTTGTCTGTGTTGCCAGAATAATGTTGTAATATTAAATCATTGTGACGTTTTTATAACTGATACTCCTGTGACCTGTTCCATTGCCCCGTCAGAGCTCATGCTGCTTTGCCTCTCAGACCTGCTTTAAAGCTGACACGTACCGCTCATTTGCACTCAATGAAGTAGATATGGCTCATTTCCAGTTTTATGATTTATTTATAGTATTATTTTTGACCACCAAAGCACACACCGTTCCACACACTCCCCAGAGGTAATGCTCGTAACTCCTTAGCTCCATCCTGATAACAAATTGCCATTTAAGCTTTTGTATGCGAGCTCAGCACCTCCATAAGAGAGCTGCCCCACCACTCAGTGCTTTCTGGTCAGCGTGATGGATGGTGGATATAGATGGATGATTTGAATGAGACATGAGGGATGTGCATCTCATTTTTTCTCACTTGGTAATTTCCTCCGAGTTGAAACGATGAAAAGATGCGAAGGAGGAAGAATTGAGGGAATCTGATTTCATGAAATGAGACATTTCTCCTTGTCGAACATCATCTGAATGGATCCCTTGCTGAGAACAGGTGCACAGCTGGATCACCTGAGCTGGCTGATAGCTGCTCTGTACGGTCTTGTTTTAGAGTTTTTACTTATGCAGTGTGATGAACTATTTTGCATATTGTCACTTTTTGACAAGCCGTTTCCTTGCTGTTAATTGTTTTTTCCATATTTGCATCTGGTGTTAGTCGTGCTTACAGTTTTTCCTCTTGTAAAGTAATTACTAAATAAGTATGATGAGGCTGGTCTCATTATGTGTTTGAAATAGTTCAGTAATCTTTTTAGGGGGAAAAATATTAAATTAAAATGCTTACCCCACTGTGACTAATGGGGAAACTACACTTACAGACAATCAAAAATGTGTTAATTATTAAAAAGAAAAACACACCAGACACAAATCAGCTAAAGATATTCTAAATAAAATAATATGCCTGTGGTGGGAAAATAAATAAATGAATGTACTCTGTTAATCTCCTTCACTGTGTATGTTGAAGTAGTGAAAAGAAGATGCCATCTGGTTTCTGAAACTCCCATTTAACACATATCCAGTACATTTGTCTTTCTGCTGCTATTTCTGATGTCTCTGCTTGTAGTTTGACGAAACTGCAGTGAAGTGTAGTGCAGTGTTGTATTACGTCGAGATCGGTCTCGGATTCGAGAGCGACCTCAAGACCACTTTTTGAAGGTCTCGTCTCGGAATCGACTGCATTTCTACTCCGTCTTTTCTCGGTCTCAGACAAAGAAGACTCAAGATTTCATTTCAAGACCGGTCAAGATCACGACTGCGGGGATATCACTAAACTGCCTGTGCATTGTCTGGTTTATTTAACATCATTACTTTGATTACTCATAGAGAACAAAGGAAAATCCCCACACATACAATTAATTTGATTATTTTATCAAGACATTTCTCATGATACACTTACACATACACACATAAACAGTATATATGGTAATAACAGAGGTGAATGGAGAGGAATTTATTTGTTTTCTGTGGGCATTTTTACGGGAATGTGGATCTTTCAGATCAATTTGAGGAACGTGCCTATGGTATACATGTTCCACATTTTGTCTTAAGTGTGTCATACAGTGTGGGACTCAAACTTGTCTGGTCTTGGTCTTGACTTGGTCTCAACTAGGGGTGTAAGAAAATATTGAATATCGCAATATTATGTTTAGTGATACCGAATAGATTTTTCAAAACATCATTTGCAAAGAGATGTTGCCCCCTCAGTGTATGTGACCTCTCAAAGTAGTGCTGTGATGTTGGATGTTACAGAGACCGTGATAAATGCAGATCCCACTGTTCTGATTGCATAAAAAGTGAACTTTTTTAACTCCGATTTTATACATATGGCGGTGTGTTCTTCGTACTATGACAGTTTTCCTAAAGATATTTAAAAAAATTGCCTTGCTTACAGTATCGCAATATATAGAACACGTATCGTATCGCCAGATTCTTGCCAATACACAGCCCGAGTCTCAACCCCTCAAAGTCTCGGTCATGTCTCGGTCCCGATCCACTCTGGTCTTGGTCATGACTTGGTCTCAGTTTGAGTGGTCTTGTTTACAACAGAGAAGTGTAGTGATTTACTGCAGTATCCAGTCACTCACAGATTTCCAATGAGTGTCTGTCTAATAATAGACTTCCACATAGGATGTACTCATGTATCCTCACTGAAGTCTCCATTGGGAATCTTCCCCCTTTTCCTCTCTCCTTGAGCAGCAGTAAGAGAAGTGAGACCCAGTATGTTTCTGTATTACGTGGCGACAAAGGAATAACGATATGAAATAAATGAGATGGAGACGTGTTCTTCTTGACACACCACCTTGCATCGCATGACTCCCTAGAATTGCCTCATTATCACAACAGATTGGTCTCCATCTCATTTTTGATTTTATCGCCCTGGCATCATGTCTCATCTGTGGATTGACTTTACTTTAGCACTGCAGTGAAGGTGATGCATTTTTTTCCTCCTCCTTAAAAGATGAAAGGTGGTGTTAAGAAGGGCGGTGTGATGTGATAACATATCTCTGTTAAACCAGAACAAACTGTCTCTCTTTCTCTCTCCACTTCCATCTCTTTGGTGACACATGTATGCAGCACACAAGAGTCCGATCATGTGAACTCTTAAACCCTCCCACTCGCTGTCCTCTTCTTGTACGTCCGTGATCAAGCTGCACATTTGAGACAGACTGTACCACGGCCAGTGATAGCAAACCGCGATCTCTCCCCATCTCTTCTCCTCTTGCCACGCTTCTCTCCCTCCTCCTATCCGTTGCCCCCTCCACCTCCGAAATCCTCCCTCAGCCGGTTGCTAAGCAGCACGGGGAGAGCTTGACGGTGTTGACGTCGCCGTGTGCGCGGTACCACTTCCTGTAAACAGCCGAGTGGGTGCTCTTTCTCTCGGCTACAGAGGGAAGGAGAGAGTGAGACGAGACGGCCTAAAATAACCCCTTTCTGACTCGCACAAAAGAGACGCGATGACGCGCAAGTGAAGAAGAAAAAAAAAAGTGTTATTTCATCCCAAGTGAAAATTTCACAAGGAGCTCAGATAGCTGATAGCTGCAGGAGTTTCAGGAGCTTTTGAACTCTGTTTTTCCTTTTTTTTTCTTTGCCAGAAAGCATGAGGCCTGGAATAAAAATGAACGGCTGACGAGGGCCATGTAGGCCAAGAGCTGGTGTTTGTATTTGTTTGTGTGTGTGTGTGTGTGTGTGTGTGTGTTCACCCTCGCTAGACACAACTCACATCTGCATTTTCAGTCTGTGCTCATACCGTCATGCTGATTGTGTCACAACAAATAAAGCACAGCTTGGACTCTGGATTTATTATGCAGACAGACACAGACAAATCTGAGCCACATATATTCGAAGGATTTTCTTTCCCATCAGCAGGATTATGAGCATTACCCATTCCACTTTGTTCACTTCATTTCAGGATGCATTTGGCTTCATTAACCGTAGCTCTCTGTCCTTCCCCCACTCCTCCCTCCCCCATCTTTCAGCTCTGTGGCGGTGAAGATGACCACGGCACGGTACCGTCCCACCTGGGAGCTGGCCGTGGATCCCCTGGTCTCGTGTAAGCTGTGCCTTGGAGAGTTCCCCCTGGAGCAGATGACCACCATCACACAGTGCCAATGTGTCTTCTGTACACTGGTGAGCAGGAAACTCTACAAGCAGCGACAGTGATTTCCTGCAGAATGATCGGTGTTGCCAGCTCTTTTCCAATGAAAGTAGATAGCAGTAGCTCCAAAAAGTAGCTAAAAGTCAAAGTCATCATGCATAATTTGCATAAAGCTTCGTTGGTGTGTCTAGAAGGTAACCCCCAAGTTGTGAAACTCTCATGAGATGTTTAAGGTGAGGCATTGACCCCGGCAAGTTGACAACACTGAGAATAATTACTTAATTAAAAATAAATGATTCACAAATCAATTTTATACAAAATAAAAAATAGAAATATTCAAAGTGGATGCAGAGACAAAAGTTGTGGTTCATTAGCAATACACTTCAAAGAGCAGAAGTCGCCAAAATGACTGCTATATGCCGTACAAGCATTCTCAGAAGTCAATGTTTAAACTCAATAAGAACCACACAGGATTTTTCATTGTATTATGTTATATCTATAACAAATCTCACATCCCTCCTGTGTCCGTGTGAATCGGCTGGGACACAGGAATAGTAACACCCACTGGCTGTCAGATCTGAACCAGTCTAGTCCAGAGATGGAGAAACAATATCCAAGAATGACTAAAAATAGAAGCCACTTCCTAGAACACAGTCTGGGCGGGGGCGGCAATTACAAAAGTTCAGTTAGTACAGTTTATTCCACAGAGGTCTACCACAATATAAACACTTTTTTTCACAGTGGTGTTGGACCCTGGAAGAAGTATTCGGATCTTTTACTTGAGTAAAAGTAGCAATACCGCAGTGTAAAAATACTGTTATAAATAAGTGTCCTGCATTTAAAACTGTACCTGAGTAAAAGTACATAAGTATTAGCTTCAAAATATACTTTAAGTACCAGTAGTAAAAGTAATCATTATGTGGAATTTCCCATTTCAGAAAACATATCACGGGATTATAATTAATGCTGCATTAATGTTGCATCATTATTAGTATCACTAATGTTGCAGCTGGTGAATGTGGGACTAATTCAACTACTTTAAATACTGCCAGGTGGCTTAATCCATATTGATACATCATAACTTATTAGTTGATTTATATTTTGTATTAATAATCTGAATCTGCGAAATAACTAGTAACTGATGTCAAATAAATGTAGTGGAGTAGAAAGTACAATATTGGCTTCTAAAATGTAGTGGAGTAGAAGTATAAAGTAGCAGAAAATGGAAATAATAGTAATGGAAAGTAAAGTACAACAGCTTTTTTATCACCATATTTGACGCTGATGTTTCTAAATCGTTTAAAAAAATAGAAAACAAATACACAGTGTAGCAAAATGAAATGCTAGTGCACGTCTTTTTAAATGGAAATCGCATAAAATATCACACAATCTTTTAGATCCGTCAGCTTTGTAAAGGATCTGTTGTTTTCATAAATGTAAATTTGCAACCGAAGAGGTCTTTCTGGCTTCTCCCAAAAAGAGCTAATAGTAGAAGTTTTTATGTGAAGCAGCATTGATTTTAAAAACTAATTTGGGCTACCGGAGGGCAGCACAACAACCTGTAAACACAACCTTGCATCACCTTTATAAAGTTGAACAAACAAATGTGTCTTTAAACATCCAGCAGACAAAACGGCAGCGTAGGCATTTCATTTTGATTCTCGACACAGAATGCAAGAAGTCTAATATTCACTCTGGTGAAAGGTCTGTTTTGGTCTCGTCTCCTTCAACTCCTGAGGGAAATATCTGGCTCTTTAGCTGTTGAATGCTCCGTTTTCTTCACCAGCTAGCTTTTGTCTGAGGCGACACAGAGATAGCGATCAAGAGAGAGAGACTCTTAGGCCAGTGTTTGTTTACACACTATTCTGTTTTTCTTTTTTCCATCTGACTGACTGACTGACTAGATATTGAACTGGGTCAATGTTGTGTTTGTCTGTCTGCTTTTCCTCAGTGCCTGAAGCAGTATGTGGAGCTCCTGATTAAAGAAGGCCTTGAAACTGCAATTAGCTGTCCAGACTCTGCCTGCCCCAAAAGAGGACACTTGCAGGAAAATGAGGTATTGATAAAAAGGAAAAAGTTAGATTTTTTTCTTTGATAGTTGTTAGATTAACTTGCCCTTTAGGTGCTGACTGGTTGCCAATATCAGAACAATCCCCTGCTGTTCCTCAGGCTCGTGAACCTGTCTGACAATGTCCAATAGACTGGACTCAACCACTACAGCAATTTCCAACCAACAATGTTCCCTTTTTATTTTCACACGGTCTCGCACAGAATTTTTACATGAAACTTGCACAACAGGCTGCTGTATGTACATGCAAATGTAGTACATGCAGAACTGTAAATGTGCTAAAAAAACGAGCAAAACAACAGTGTTATCGCTACAGGTCAATTTTTTCCCATGTCACGTACCTCCTATCATGCTGCTCTTTTTGCCTCCCACATAAAAAGTTGCTAAAACTAACATCTAGTTTAACAGTTTAACACATATACGCCCCCTCAAAAGCTCAAGCTTGACTGGAGACATCCACCTGCTAGTGTGTTTATCCCGTTATAATGAGCAACTGAGGTCAATCTGAGGGCGAAGCGTTCCTCATCCTCCAGGCTGTTTCAGTTGATGGACTCGCTGAGTCTCTCACTTGGTCTCAGAGAGCCCGTAGGCACAACATGGCTCAGCACACCACGGCCTTATGTTTCTAATCAATCAGTGTCACCGGCCCTTAATGGAACCCCGGCTTCTCCTGCCACTCAGGCAAAGCACGCCTCATCCCTGTCTGCTCTGACAGCCGTGCCCTCACCTTGTAATTGACTGCTCTTTTACAAAGCCTGAATGCTCATTTCATTGCCCAATAAACGAGTGCCTTTAACCTTGAGTGGGTTCTGCGTATGCACCTTGAATACATCCTGGCAAAAAAAAAAAAAAAAAAAAAACGCCTTATTGATAAGCAAGTAGCAAGTTCTGATCTTGTAGAAATTTGACATTGTTCTGCAAAATGCTATTCACATACTGAATGTATAATTGCCTCTTGCAGCTTTCTGTCTATAAATATGCACAATGACCTGCTTACTTCCCTCCCACTTCTCGTCTCCTCTCTCCCCGTAGATTGAGTGCATGGTGGCCACGGAGATGATGCAGAGATACAAGAAGCTTCAGTTTGAAAGGGGTGAGTCAACGCAGTAGCAGCCGCAGCATGTCGGCGTTATGTCCAACGCTCCTCAGTGGGTGGTGAGCTGGCGAAGGCTGTCAATCGCACACACTCACGTTGACCCTCCCGTCCTCCAAGGATACTGCATTTTATCGCGACGCACAAAAAGGATGACGACAATCTTGCAAGTGCAGCCGCTCGCTCGCTCGCTCAGTCTGGAATCAATCATTCACCCCCTGTGGACATTTTTTTTGCTCTTGAAATTACGCCACGGGGCGTCAGCGGAAAGCTAATAGAAAAGATTTGAGCAATGCTCGTTTGGCTCGGTAGATTTCATCTTGCCAGTTTCGGTACAGCAAGTCCACTGCTTCAGAATGAAGTGTTTTAATTTTGACTTCTGACACCACAAATTATGGATTCAATACCATTCATGAACCATAAATAATCATGCAGGAATAGGAATATTCTTGCGATAGGCACTCAGACCTCACATTTGTCTGATTTGTACTATAGTATTCTGACTCAGCCCCGTCATCCTCATCAAAAGTGTAACACCAGCTCCCATCAAATATACATGAAAGGGAAAGCCTCCCAGACTTTGTTTAAAGAGATTGTAATTGGATTGGTTCAGCTCTCGACTCGTAAACTGTCTGACTGACTCGGATGCGGGCAGGTCTCTCAGCATAGTGAGATATTTTAGTGAAATCCTTTTTATATCTGCTTCAGTGCGCAGCTATTCAACGTCTGCAGTTTACACTGTTTGTAGAATACCCCGGCTGGTAAAACGCCTGGATGTCATTGCTGGGAAGATAATGTGTCTGCGTCTCTCCACGCTGTCAACGCAGACATGCTAATCAGTAACATTACAGTTCCCTCGCTACCAGAGAAGGCAGTAACCGCGACGCGCTATCACTCTTTGATGGAACTCGCCCCACAGGTTCTCCACCTACACACAGGAACAAATTGAACACAGAACATGCAGATCTCACTCTCACAAATAAATGCATGACCACAAAGACAAAAGAAATACACAAAGGAACACAGAGGGGGGTCCGAAATGAATCCAAATCCTCAGAAAGCCTCAGAAATAGCTGTTGATGCTGGATAAGGGCAGTCAGCCGTCTCATCAATGTCCCAGTCTGGTCAGGCAGAACAGTTCGCTGTAACCGTTCCATATTTCTCAGACTGAGCCAAGAGTGCATGTGGAATGTGTGCTCCCGAGTTCTTGGCAGAGAGGCAAAGGGGAAGGAAGGAGAGGCTACAAGGGCAAGTGCATCACGCTACCAACTTAGAACAGAGCTGGCAAAAACACTAAAACTGGTCTATTTCACACGTATTCCAAAAAGTTTGGAGAAGTCACGGAAATGAGTTAGACGGAAAATTAACGATTGTATAAAAGCAATTTTCCAACAAAAGCGGGTACCAAAAGGAACCTTGAAAATTGCACATTATTATATAAAATATGTATGAGTAGGAAGCCTTTTAATAATTTGCAAGGTTACCTTCATTTCATTTTGTAAGTCAATTATCCTTTCCTTGAGATGTCTAGTCACCCACAAAAATATGTATTTTCTCTATCCATGCACATTGTTTTGGGTTTTACGTGCTGAAATTTGGTGATATCTCTGAAACATCAGCAACAATGGAGCTGTGCTGCTCAAAATATAACAAAAAAATAATGAAACTTTTGGAAAAACAACCTTCTACTGCAAAAAAAACCCAAAACAAATGAAAATGTCTTTATGATTTGGGTTTACTAAGCCTTTAAGAGCGCTACCGTCCCTGACACTGGCTCTTGTTTTGTTCCGTTAGAGGTGCTGCTGGACCCATGCCGGACATGGTGCCCTTCTTCGACCTGCCAGGCCGTGTGCCAACTAAAGGAAGCCGATTCTCCAGCGCTGCCCCAGCTGGTCCAGTGCGCCGTCTGTGCCCTCGAGTTCTGCTCGGCCTGCAAGGCCAACTGGCACCCCGGACAGGCCTGTCAGGAGAGCAACCTGCCCATTACCTCCTTCCTACCAGGAGAAAACAGGTACTGACTTTTATCCATTTACGATCCAGTGTACTTGTAAGCAGGGTGCAATTTGTGAAACAAATCAGAGGGGGGGGGGGGTGATGTTTTTGAAACGTTTTTATTCATGAAAATAAATCACGAACCACAGTGGGCGTATGAAGACTATGAAGCCTGCTGGTCTATTTCCTGCAGCTTTTAAAATAACATTTATAGAATAATTATAAACTTTTTGGACCTTGAACTTAACGACTGCATTTGCAGCAATATTTTAATCCTTTTTTTTTTTTTTTAGTTTAATTAATCAAGTAGCGCAATATGTTCACTCTCTTGGCTTGTCCTTTCCTCATGGTCATACACAACAAAAGTTTAAATGCCAGAATTAAATCCTTTCAGTAACATGGATAGTGCCAATTAGCCAGGTGTGCTAAAACACTTATTTATAAACTTCAATGTTTAATAGAAAATGATCTCAAAATGCAATAGCACAAGGTGCTATGAACATAAAAATGAATAGACTACTAGCATATTCATACCTGTTAGACTAAGATAACTGTTTTGATGACGGACTTCTGTCTTCTTATTCTGATTTCCTGTGGATGGGTCATCTGCGGTGTGTTGCCCCTGTTTTACCCAAATCTCTGCTTAGAGAAGGAAGCGGTCCATTTACTGAGATGAACAGCAGCGTGGAGACGTTCATCACGTATACTAGATGCGGTGTCGTCTTGATTGTTGTTTGCACTGTAGATGATTCGCTCTCATCTCGTGTATCATGTACTGCTTTAGCAGGACGTGAACGTTGTATCAATAAATTACAGCGCCCTCGTTCTCACCCTCCTCCCCAGTACCGGTCTGGATGCTCTCCACGTTGTTTTTACGCAATGCAAAAATGTGCCGTAATGGCAGGTAAATCCCTGATTTTAGAAAAGCTAACTTGAATATCAACATATTGTATGTCAAAGCAGCAACAGAGATACGTCTTGACAACACGGAGTGAATGTATGAGAGCTGCGAGGAGAGGAAGAGAGAGTGAGGCGGTGTATGGATGAGCCATGACCGCAGGTTATAGTTTATAATAACACAGGGCAGTGAGGATACAGCCGCTTCATACAGGAAATGAGCGAGGATCTACCAATACACATTCACCCTGCAGAGGTTTATATGAGACAGTATAACAAATATATTAATAATTTATATTTATAATTTCCATTGTAGTTAAACTGTAGGCACTCCCACGTCCCCATACTTAATAAATATTTTTATTTCATATGGTGTATTGGTGAAGTAGCATTAATCACTATGAGGGGGATACATTTTATCCCCACTAGAGATAAAATAATTCAGCAAAGGCAGGGATATAAAGACCAGAGGGGTGGTAAATCAAGCTTACAGTAAGAGGCTGAGCTCCTATAAAAATACTGTTGCGTTTGAAATTCTTGTTTTACCAATTTCTCTCTCATCTATTATTTATCAGATCTGATATTAGAATATCAGATGTGTTTCTCTCTTACCGCTGTAATCTGACCTCGACATACCTCATACTCTGATTTAACACATTCAAACATGCTTCTCCTCTAAATCTGCAACTGTTTTGATAATCGAACTTATCATTTAAGATATTTTTTAAAGCTAAAATACCAAAAAATCTCTAATATGTGAATATTTGCTGGTTTTCTTGGTCTTTTATGATATTAAACTAAATACATTTGAGTTCTAGACTCTTGGTGATGGCCATTTTACACTTTTTTGTTATGTTATGTTATGGCCCATAAGAGAAAAACGGATTAACCAGTAAAATAATCATTAGTTGCAGCCCTAGTAGTAACTAGAGGATACAAAATGTAATAAAAATAACATCTGAAATAAGTCTAAAATGTAATGTTACATGTATAAATGAAGTTGCAGGTGATTATTAGCATATTTAAAACTTGAATGTTTAACTGTGTAAACGTATGAATCATTTTTTTAACACCAAAGAGCAAAAATATATACTTGAGTCATCAATTTATTCAAAGTTTTATTACATCGTAGGTCGAAGGTGTTATACACCAGCAGTATCCACTCCAGCAATAATTTGTCTAAATGTTTTTACTGCCTCTTCAACCTTCAAAAAAGATATTAATTCATCCCGTTTTGGTATGTTTCTTTTGGCAAGCTTCTGCAGATGCAATCCCTGGAAATGATATTAAGTTTCTTAGAACTGGAGTAGCAATAAATACATACGTCATTTTCAGCTGAGCTCACCTGACTGGAGTTCTGAACCATTTGTCAATATACAGCAGGATTCACTCAGTGAGTCTTTAATATAGACTGACAGCTTGCCTTGGCTGGCGGTTTTGCAGCCACTGTTCAGTTGAGCATCAGCCAGGCCTCAAGCACAAATTAATAGGCAGATATAAAACAATCGGCTGAAACTAAACTGCAATACAGCAGTCTGGGATGGGCTTTTAAGGATATGGGATCCGCCCGTGAGGTTGGAACAGGGCTGCCCGGAGACATATGCGGCTGACCCGTTTTCTTTGCGATATCCTCTTACTCTGGAAACGTCATTAGCTCTGCAGAGCTTTCCACTATCTGCACAGGTTCAGCACCGAGCTCAAAGGCCACAGTGGAGGGAGAGAGAGGATTAGCTGGTCTGCTCTTAGTAGTAAAGAGCCTCAATGATTGAACTACACCTGTTCACTGTAAGGATGTCTCTAAAAGCTTCATTCTGATTCTTCTTCACAGACGACGGCCCCCTCCGCTAGAAATGAATGGGCTTGTTAGTCGTCCTGGGACAATGCCCAGAATGACGGCTACCTGCTCACCTCAAGGTTTCTGGAGTCAGCACTTTACTGACAAAGGAGAAATGGATACTGACACCGACAGGAGGGAAGAATAAGAGTGTTGGAGGCAGTTCAATGCAATTTAGTGACTGGAGGTTTTTAGAAGAGTTGTCAGCTCCTAAACTAAAGCTATCCACGGTTTCACACAATCCTGTTACGCCAAAGATTGTAAATATTGATTTGCTGCATTGAAGCAATCTCATCCCCAGTGTCAAGTGAATGTTAAGTGATTTGGGGATTTTATATATCGTGTTTGGAATAAAAAATCTCATCAGGCATGTGTCTCTCTTTTCTTCTTCCCAGCTCTTTCTATAAGAATGAAGAGGACGACGCACCAATCAAGCGCTGTCCTAAATGTAAAGTTTACATCGAGAGGGACGAGGGCTGTGCACAGATGATGTGCAAGAACTGCAAACATGCCTTCTGCTGGTACTGTCTGGAGTCCCTGGATGTGAGTTGGTTCTTCATCATTTCTTTATTCCTTGATGTTGACTGCAATAGAGAGCAAGATGTGTTTTTCTATCTCCACAGTTTAATATTTCAATACTGTGTTTGTACAATGGGCCTCATTCACTAATGTGTGCATAGAAATGTTCTTACTTTGCGCACAAAATAACCGTCAAATTCATGTCACATGTGCACTGGCCAATTTTGTTCTTATGACTGTGCAGATGTTAATGAATCAGAATCATTCCAAATTGACAGGCGCGTGACAGCGTACTGCCACGGCCCCATTTCTCTATATAAGGAAATAGATTTGCCAAGAGGTGGAAGGCAGAAAAGGGACATTTTTCCAAAGTGTTTTCACAGGAGTGACGATGATAATAAAATAAGTTTGGGCTGCTCTATCTGAGGCAGTGAGTTTGTTCGGGTTGTCCCCCGATATAGGCTACGGATGATCATTTTTTTCATAATTGTATTAGGGCTGTACCAAATAGTTTGACGCTTCATTCATGACGTCGACATTCAAATTCTAAATCAACATTTGAATGCTGCGCAGGTTGTTTTTTTGCATGTCTACTCTTTCTGTTTAAACCGTTACACTGTTTTCAGGTTACACTCATATTATTAGTTTTATACTATTTGTAAGATTAAATTCCAGTGGTGGCTGCGTAGGATTGTTTTCCGACTCGTGTGATCCAAACATTTTCAATAACTCCAGAGCGTTGTAAAGTCAAAATGTATTTAAGTTATATCATTTCTGAAATGTTTTTATCTAATGAAATATTCTGCTTTAATTTATATTTGTTGGTATTTAGTCTTTCAAAAACTACATTTTCACTGCGGTCAAAAAACTGTTTGTTATTTGCTACTATTATTTCCTTTTTTTAAGGTTAATGGCGTCATAAAATATGACAGTAAATAGGACAATACCTGACGAAGATCTCTGTTAGATTGAAACGTTGCGTCATTAAAATTGTTGGGAGCTACCTGTGCAGTGTGCGGATCCTGTTTTTCTGATTTTTTTGCCTTGTGTTGATCCAGCACCTGTAAAAACCTTTCGGATGTGCGTGCCCCACTGCTTTTTTGTCGTAAAATATGACGACAGATATTCAAAGCTTCATTGGAAAACCTCGATAGAAGCTTTGAAATATAATATAGTTTAATTATGACAATAATTGATGAGGATGAAAGAGTGTCAATTTCATAATTATTTGATACATTTCACCAGTGCTTTAGTAAAATAACAGTTTTAAAAATGGTTTTCTATTAAAGCCTTTCATAATGAATTTGGTTTTAATATGAGATGCATTTATTTAAAAGCATCTTATTTAAAGGTACAATTGATAACATTGATAACACTCAGCCACTAGATGTCGCATTCTCCCTCCCCCGTTCCATTGCATTCACTTCACAACAAGTGGTTGCCAGGCATTTACCGTCCATCTCAGCCATTTATCCGTTTTTTCCATACTAAGTGGCGACACAGAGATACCAACGTCGTTTTACTAGTGGCTCACAAACCTTGTTAGAAATGGGAATCAAACGTCAGACATCATCCCCAAATATAAACAAAACATTCATTTTGGACCCGCCAAAATCTTTAAAATGATTAATCCACAGTCATCATTTTTCTCAGGAAAAGCCATTCTTTTATTCGGCACCTTTCTAAAAGCTCTGTGGATGTAATATTTAAAAAAAAATATTCGTTTGCATAAAATGTTATCAATAAGACCTTTTAAGAGGTATGTGTTTACATTAAGACAGCCGGCCGGGCTTTCATCATTTATGCGTATGCATGGTCTGAGACAGTTCTAAATGTTGTTTGTTTGCGTTTGTACAGTTTAAAGCACAGATTTGTGAATGAGGCCCAATGTGATAATCATGGATGTAGACATCATTTGTCTCCCTGTGACAGCAATAGCTTTCATTATCGGGAAATTGTAGCTTAACCTTGGTCTTGATAAGAAAGTGATGAGATGTTTTTTTCTAGAAATTGAGCTTGGATAAGGATGACTTATGAGCCGTGGTGCCTTATGTAATCTTAATTGTGTGAGCGCAGACAACCGGACCACACAGGTCATTTAAAAAGCAATTTTCTCAGAACAGCTGCCCGTGTCTTTCAGACTGCTAATGGTCAATCTTTTATCTGCACCGTTGTGCATGTGTGTGTGTGTTTGTGTGACAGGACGACTTTCTCCTGATCCACTATGACAAAGGGCCCTGTCGGAACAAACTGGGCCACTCCAGGGCGTCCGTTATCTGGCACAGAACACAGGTGAGAAACACGCCTTCCTCTCCCCACTCCTTTCTCTCCCCCTCCTCTCTCTCTCTCTCTCACACTCATTCAGGTCTCCCCCCCTTAAACCACACAGCAGCATGTGGCCATACACGTGCTCCCTGGTCCTGCTTCTTTCTCTCTTCCTGGCTCACACACTCGCATTAAGTGATGGACTAGCATTATCTTGACAGCACAATAGGAAAAGGACAGCTTGATCCGCGTGCAGCGACAAGTGCCTGGTGGTCAGTGTCCTGCTGTTTTCAACTAAGCCTATTATGTACACCTTTCACTTTATATATATATATAAAAAAAAAGCTTTACATAACCAATGTCCTTCTTTACCGATAGGTTACCAAATGAAATGACGGATTACATATAGAGGATTGGATATGACATGTCATTTCCCACATGTGAAACGGTGGATTACACATGATCAGGATTAGGTACGACATGTGTTTTTAAGTCTTCGACACAGACCGAATCAGTTCCCAAATTTCCCTTCAGTATACCTCCTTAGCCAAATATTCTATTCACGGGGTGGCACGTCCCTTTGTCCAACATACTTGTTATTTTGTCAACATTAGCATACACACTGGCATCTGTTGCCCAGTGGGGCAGACTGAGTCATATGATTACAGTTCAGCTGGTGGAAGCCAGCTATAGCATCACTGCTCTGTGTGCCTTTGTCTCTCTCTCTCTCCTCATTTCACCCCCCCCTCGCTTCTTCACATCTAAAAAGCCTCCCTCATAAATACAAGATGTACCAGGGAAAACCTATCTTCTCCCAGTATGTATCTGAGAACATGGTCTATGTCTAATCAAGGACGGTCATGTCCTAAAACATCATGATGGTCTGTTAATCAGAGCACATTGTGCTCAGTACACTGTGCTTTCATCTACAGCACACAGCCTGTGTACTGGCTGCGAGAGGGACAGTCGGTAATGTGTTCTTACATAACAGGCAGAAACCTGTTTGCAAGCGATACCCCGGAAAGGTGTCTTTTTGCCCTCATAACAGGAGGAAAAGCATTGCGCTATTATAAGTCACTGTGGCATGTGACTGCATGTTATGTATTCCGTTTTGTGGCTCTGAACTTGCTGGTGTCTGGCTCCCCCGTGTGGTACATTTACAAACTTGCCATGCTCATAACAGTTTAAGAGTTTTACCTTGATAATGTAGTCATTGCTCATGTTTTTTTAATTCATGATTAGTAAGGATATGTTGATATTTGTTCAGAGCATCGTGTGTTCACTACCCAAATAACAAATGTCCATTAAGCTGGGACAGAGAAACATTAAAGCTTTAACAATTGTGTCAAAAGATGTTGTTGACCTCTAGCAGTTCTCTCACTTTATAACTAGGGGTGCAAGAAAATATAGAGTATTGCAGTATTATGTCATGTGATACTGTGTTGATTTATTTTTAATTCAAAGTACCTTAAATTGCAGAGTTACGTGGAAAACAAAGCTTTCTGATGCATTTTGAAGCAACTGTGCTGAAAACGTTTTTGTGTTTTGAGTGCCATCTGCAGGCCAACTTGTTGTATTGCATTTCATTGGAAGGATTCAAGGCAATAGCTTGAGAGACTAACACTTTATAATAACCAATCAAATTTAGTTAATAGTTACTGTTTTACTGTTAGCAAACCATGAAATCGTAATTAATGTTTACTAATTATTAGTTATGCTATAATTTGTTATTTTAAAGGTTTATTGTTGCACAAATTAAAACATTTTATATTTATATTATAAGTATTTGTTAAAGATAACAAAATGATTTGTAAACCTTTAAGAAATTGTTTGTAAAACATCTATAAATATTACATAGATAGATGTAACATTTTTTAATGGCTAACTATAGGTTTGTAAACGGTCTATAAATATTATTTGGATTGCTATTATGAAGTTAAAATTGATGATTATAATACATTGTTAAATGGTTAATAAATACTTTCTAAAGCATCAATAAACATTATTTAGATAGATAATCATGGTTAATAATTGTTTTTTTTCTGGCTCATCTATCTATGTCATTTTTATAGATGTTTTACAAATGATTTCTTAAGTTTAAAAATCATTTGATAATCACAAACAAATATTTAATATAGTATATAAAATGTTATAATGTGTACAACAATAAACTGTTAATAGTTTACTAATGTAATCAGAATGTGATGTTATCTCTATTAGATGTAATACAATTATAAATTATAAAAATAATAAAAAAATTAAATTATAAATATATAATGTATAAATAATTGTTTCATATTTCCCCAAACTAATGATAAAATAACAAATCTTAACATTACTAATAATTATTAATTATAATTTCTTTGTTTAACTGTAAAATAACTATTAATTATGTTTAATTAACTATCAATTTACCATTTATAAATGAGGGTTATTACAAAGTGTTACCGACACTAAGGCACTGATACTTAGTTAGTCCAGTACTCCAGGACGATGCTGGTAAGTACGTGTTGTATTTACATGAGTGTGTTTGTTCTGCTGTCTCCCTGCAGGTCGTGGGGATCTTCGCTGGCTTCGGTCTGCTCCTGCTGGTTGCCTCCCCCTTCCTCCTTCTGGCCACTCCCATCGTCCTCTGCTGCAAGTGCAAGTGCAGCAAAGGCGATGACGACCCGTTGCCAACCTAAACCATGCCATCAGAGCTGGAGCGCAGCGCCGCTTCATGGATGGGCCATGTTTTATTTCCTTTTCACCCCTTTATGTTCTTCTCCTGCCACCAGCTTTGAGTGCTTCATTTTTTGGGGGGGGGCTGCAACAGGCCCCGGCCGCTTCGGGATCCATCGCTCTGCATGAGAGAGGCATGGTTGAAAAGCGACCCCACACCCTGGCCTGGGGAGAGTTGCAGGATCAAAGGTCAGAGGAGGTCAGACTTGTCTAATGGCCACGGTGTCCGTGTGTTAGACGTTGGTGGTTCGGGGACGTGGAGGAAGTCTGGGAGCACTTCAGGTGGTCCTTAGTTGTGGGTTACTGTGGTGTGGTGTTTTGGCGGGTCACTGCAAACAAAGGAAAAATCAAAGTTAACAAATGCTTTTCTCTTGTATGGACAATATAATGCAGGAGCCACCTTAGAAAGAACTTTTACTTTATCGCTCTGTTTTGTCGGTTTGTCGTACGCAACAAAAGCTTTTTCCCCCCACCACCACACTCGATGTAGCTCTACAGATTCAGTCAGTAGCATTAGAGTTACACCACGCATGATTGGTGTCCACTCGATTTGCACACAGAACATGATTTCTACGTCATGTTCGCGACTGAGGTAGAGATAGGAGGCTGTTGTCACTCAACTCAATGTACAGCACGTCCTCTTGATGATGTCAATGTTTTATAACCTGTTGCTTTTAATAGAACTGTGCTCAGAGTAGTGTCTGTGTGTTGTACTTTTGAGTGTTTTCCAAACTGTAAGGTACACTTATTAAAAGGGGATTGCCACTCAAATCTAAAAAATACACTTATTTTCTGTGGTCGAGCAACAACGGAGAGTAGTTTTGTTACAATTTCAGCTTGTGTTTTTCATTATCAACTCGAATTCATTCTCTTTGACACACCTCCAGACATTATACATCTTTATGAGAGTGTGTTTCTGAAAGATGTCACACAGATTTGTATGATCCTAGATCCTCCAAATTGAGTGGTACTCCCCTTAAGTTCAACATTAATTTAAAGTCTTTAGAGGACCATTTTAATACTACACTTAAAGAGATGTCACTCCTGTAATTCTCAGTCCCCCCAGGTGGTGGTTTAGCCAAATAAGAATGAATAGCCTTAAATTGAGAAGAGCCAAAATCAGGCATGTCCCCCCTGTGCATTAAAACGAGTTAAAGTCCAAATAATCCCAGGGAGAGCATGTTGAACAGCATTACAAACAGTCAGTGAAGCCCTTTATATTCAATGATTCTATGATGTCATCCATATGCCACACTGTTAATAGCCATACTGTAAAAAAAAAAACTGTCCTAACCTGATGTTTTGTGTGACCTGGGGCCTGTATTTCCTAAGTCTTTTTGAGCAGGAGAGCTGCATCATCATCATCAACGATCTGAAGCTTAACTCCGATCTGAGGCCTGTAATACGAAGCAGGATTTGGGGTTTAGCCAGGTGACTTCAAGATTAACCCAGGTTTTTCAGTCCTACGACGGTGGTTCACTTCTTACCGGGGTAGATCGCCATGGTGACTTATGCTGAACAGCTAACCTGCTCTGCAGCAGGTGAAGTTCCCGATAAGAGATCAACTCGTATAAAAGCCCACTGCCAATAAAAGATCGGTGCGCAGATCGTATGATAATATTACACGAATACAAAGAAGTTTTAAGTCCTAATGCAGGCTGAAAGCAACACAGTTTAAACTGACAAATGCAGGAAGGACAGCTGGATCTATGCTATGGGTGCTTACCGCTTTGAATTATGCTTTTATATTTATTTTTTACTTGCTCCCAAAGTCCATTTCGCACCGCCGGAGTCGGGGACGCAGCTGAAAGAAGGCTGAAATAGTCACACACCGCCACATCATTAACAATAGCATAATGTAGGCTACTGTATTCTATTCATTCATCCTGTTTTGAAAGCTATTTATATATCACTGCCCCATCTAGACAAATAAATCTGACTTTTGAGTATCCCGTTAAATTAATAAATCTGTTAATTTACGCATTCGCACATGGGCAATTGAGTCTGGATTATGTGTTTAACTTCTTTGTATTTGTCTAATATAGTTTACTCTTCCTTTGTAAAATGTGCCGCTCTGCTGGCTGTAGATTTATCCATGTTTGTGATTGGTCATATGCTGCAAACACAGCGTTATGTGAACGCGCTTCATAGCCAGATTGAGAAACCCTGGGTTGATTTACCGAGTTGATAACTAACCTTTTGTAGGACCGCATAGCGTGATGGCGGTTGTTAGAGTTAGTTAAGCCAGGGGTATGTTGAACTCGCTTCGTAGTACAGGCCTCAGATCTCCCGCGCTTTGAGACTTAACAAATACCTGCCCAACTTGCAAACTTGCATATGTTAGTGGTCCGAGTGTCGATGTTTTGTTTTGTTGGTGGTTAGACCTCCAACAACAAGCAGCTATTCCCTGCAAGGGGCATTAGAAAAAGCCTATAGAGTAAATAAAAAAAAAAGAATGATCCGTTTTTGGGCACACAATTAAGAAGCTGCTCTATACTATATCACTTTATCTATGCAAGTTTGTACATTACCATTCTTAAGAGGCTATTGATTGGTCATAATCAACTGTATGTCATGAGTAGGTTTATCTAATGAAAGCTGCAGAATGTCACCATATACGTACGCGCATATCATGGCTTTATTTAATCAGGGAGTTATTTAGAAACTATCCGTTTTTATTTTCATCTTTTGTGTTGCTGTTAAATGTCTTTTTTAGCTATGTTTTAAAGTTTGTGAGCTTGAAAACCAGGACAGCGTTTGGCCATTTTTTTCATTTGTTAATGTCTCAGCTTCACAAAAAAAAAGTGAATCTATGTTAAGTTCGTAAAAGGAACAGAAGGTTGAAATCATTTTGTTATAAACAAATTATTTCAGTGTGTTCTGTCGAATCATGTTTTTTGTTACCATGCATAGCCATTCAGATGTTTTGAATAAGCCATTTACTACTGCTTACTTCCCCTTCCCTCTGGTGTAATTTACCAGTGTTTATGTAGCATTTCATAAGAAGTGTGGCTACAAAAAAACGTCGATCTATAGTTAACAACAGTAGCTAATCTGCAACTCCAGTTGTCATAAATTTAGCTCCGACATCCGAGTAGGAGAATCCGAATTATTAGTAGCCTTAAATTTTGACTACCTTAACCTGTAGCCTTTGTTGCTTTCGCTGACCTCACCTACTGTATGAGCGTGATAATTTGATATCAAAGCCAGTCCAATTTTCTACTTTTGAAGTTTGGTGCTTTCCCCCCCAAACATAGTTAAATCCCTCAAGCTTTTGTTGTTTTTATGACAATCGTGCCAAGCAGATTTCCTGGAAGGGATGAGGAAACGGAGCTGTCTACTGTATGTGCATTTTGACCATGTATTTGTAATGTATTAACAGTTTTTACAGGGTGGAAAACAATTTTAATGCTTCTTTATGTAAACGCTGCACTGTATATGGGTTTTCATTGTTTTACTTCTTGATATGATCTGTGACGTGTGTGTGTGGTATGGTGCCTGCTGTGTTTAACAGAGGAGTTTAGCGAACTGAAGTCAATGTCTACTCAATAGAAAAGTCAATACATATGAGAGATTGCAACTGTACTTTTTAAGGGGTTTCATAAATTTAATGTCGTCAGGGCTCTGATATCACCAGGATAAAGATTCATTTCAAATAAAATATTCATTTAAACACAACTATCACTATCATGAAAGTCTTGAGCAGGCACAAATTAACTAAAGTCGAACAAAATCATCGCCATTTCCATTTTTTTTTTTTTTTTTACACAACATTCTCCTTTACCTATGTTTGCTGGCACCACTGAACAGGTAGATACTGTATTATGCAACAAACATAAAAAGGGCCAAACAGCAAACATTACAATCACTGCAGTGTCGAATTGCATATTGTTTTCTACCCTAGAGGCTTGTCAGGGCTCAATATAAAAGGCCTATATAACCCCTTAAGCAGATGAAACATCAGCACAGGTGTTGGAAATAGGACAGTTTGACCGAGTTAAGGGCTTGCTTCTAAAGATTTGGAACCTTAAATGAGAAGCAAGGTCAAGTTTATTTTACAAAAAGCTCAAGATCTACTTCGCAACAATTTATATTTTATAACCGGTTGTGTCAAGAGATGAAGCTGCATGATTTTTCTCTGACGTCTACATGTTAAATAAGTAGCCTCTAAAGATCTTTGGAATGGTAGCGCTATCACTCAGCTGTCTGTTTTTTTATTTTAGTTTTGGAAAAATATGTTTTGACGTTCAGCCATATGATATACAGCGTTGGTCGGCCTTCCTCAATTCAGCGGGTTGGCTTCATGTGTCTGTTACCTTTTTTTGTTGATTTTTGTTTTTATACACCTGTTTTACATCATAGATTGTTGTATTTGCATTATCTGTTTTAAGAATTCTTTAATTCTTCAGACCTGATTGGTCAATTAAATTTCAATCAGTCACCTCAGTAAGTGGATTATTGTCCGAGGGGAATGCTGTCTCTATGCCAGACTTGTGTATTTAGAGATGGTAAACAATGTCTCTAGTTTAAGGCAGTAATTGAAAGTTAATTGACCTGGGTGATACAAAGATAAACATTGTAAAATGGCATATTTGGATCAGTTCTGTACTTAGACTCAGCATTTCAGTATATCTACAGTTCCACTAACACTGTGACACCAGGTATTAAAGGTTGTTGTTTTTGTGATTCTGCATTCTTCATTCAATCACACCAGTGTGTTGAGATATTACAATTTTGCTTGTCCAGCATACCATAAAGTCTTGTGGTCCATTTGGTTCGAATTGGCTCCCTCTGGTGTTGAAAGTGTATAGTTCTCCTTTTCATTAACAGCGAGACCTGTAGCAGGGTATATGTAGGAATCCATAAGTTAAATCTAATACCTTTTAATTCAAGACCTCAACACCAACTCCAGTTCTGAACCCCTGGTATAATATGGCACGAAAAGTCATAGTATAGTCTGCCATGAAAATTTCATAAAAAAGTCATAGTATGCCATGAAAAAATGTCATAGTATTACTATATCATAAAAACATTCACAATATATTATACCTTGAAAATTTCACAAAAATGTCATAAAATATGTTATAGTAGTATGTCCAAAAAAATCATAAAAAGTAATAGTATAGTATGTCCAAAAAAAAAGTCGTAATATAATATGTTGAAAAATGCCAAAAAAAGAAGCCTTTCTATAGTATAGTGGAAACCAGGGCTATCAAAAGATTAATATATATTATATTTATTATATATATTTAATACCAATCAATCGCAAATTTATCGCTCATTTTTTATCTGATCAAAATGTACCTTAAATAAAGATTTATTGGGTATTTAATACTTTTATCAACATGAGTGGGCAAATATGCAAATTATTATTGGAAACAACACAGAACAATGACAAATATTGTCCAGAAGCCCTCACAGGTACTGCATTTAACATGAAAAAATCATAAGGTGGCAAACTCAAGCCCAACAGTCAGTGTGTCAGTGTGCTGACTTGACTATGACCTGCCCCAAACTGCATGTGATTATCATAAAGGAGGCATGTCTGTAAAGGGGAGACTCGTAGGTACCCAGAGAACCCATTTTCATTCACATATCTTGAGATCAAAGGTTAAGGGACCCCTTTGAAAATGGCCATGACGTTTGGAGCATTATTTAACCTCCTTTGCGACAAGCCAGTAGGACATGGTTGGTACCAATGGATTCCTTGGGTTTTTCTCATTTCGTATGATGCCAGTATTTTCACTAGCTTTAAAACTGAGTAGTAAAGAAGTCCTCTTAAAATGTTTATTTTGGGTCTTTTCATACATGACAACATGAAAAATAATTTGAAAACTATGTTAATTTAATTTTTGTTTTGTTTTTTACTTTACTCCCTTGATATTTTGCTTCGCAGACCATCTACTTTCCGGCAACACACCCGTTTCATTACTACAATATCGATGTGCACACAGCACATCGATATCACTATGACTACTATGACTTTTTTTCATGAAATTTTTCGACATACTTTACTATGACTTTTTTAATTAAATTTTTCAACATACTATACTACGACTTTTTAATGACATTTTTCAACATACAATAGTATGAGATGTTTTACAAAAATGTTTTCGACACTATACAATGACTTTTTTTCATGGAATTTTTTGACATACTATACTAGGACTTTTTTTCATAAAATATTTTTACATACTATACTATGACTTTTTTCATGAAATTTTTCAACATTCTGTGCAAGGACTTTTTTCATGACATTTTTTGACATACTATACTATGACTTTTTAATTACATTTTTCAACATACTATAGTATGAGATGTTTTACAAAAATGTTTTCGACACTATACTCTGACTTTTTTTCATGGGATTTTTCGACATACTATACTATGACTTTTTTCATGACATTTTTCAACATTCTATGCAAAGACTTTTTTTCATGACATTTTTTTACATGCTTTACTTTGACTTTTTTAATGAAATTTTTCGACATACTATACTATGACTTTTTAATTACATTTTTCGACATAGTATACTATGACTTTTTTTTCATAAATTATTTTGACATACTATACTATGACTTTTTTCATAAAATATTTTGACAAAGTCTGATAAAAAAGTCTGAAAAAAAATATCTGAAAAATGTCCGAAAAATAAATCTGGAAAAAAAATATCTGAAAAATGTCTGAAAAAAATTCTGAAAAAATGTCAGAAAAATAAGTCTGAAAAAAAATATCTGAGAAATGTCCGAAAAAATGTCCGAAAAGAAATCTGAAAAAAAAAAACGATCTGAAAAATGTCGGACAAAAAACTGTCTGAAAAAAAATATCTGAAAAATGTCTGAAAAAATATCCGGAATGACTTTTTTTCATAACATTTTTAACATACTATACTATGACTTTTTTCATGGAATTTTCAACATACTATGCAAGGACTTTTTTTCATGACATTTTTTGACATACTTTACTTTGACTTTTTTAAATCACATTTTTCGACATTCTATACTATGACTTTTTTTCATAAAATCTTCGATATTCTATACTATGACTTTTTTTCATCCATTTTTCAACATACTATTTTA